>BGPR01000059.1:1462975-1477886 GCA_013235015.1 Araneus ventricosus
TAATTATATTTTTAAATATATATATATATATTTTCAAAAGTTTCATAGAAATCTAAGCATTAAATTCAAATCACGTAAGTATTTTGATGAATATTAACATTAGATTATAGAAATGATTTTCCATCTGTGTTCTGATCTTAAAAATCCTTTTTAAAAAATAAAATCGACATTATTACGGCAGTTAATTAATTTAAAATGTGCTAATGAGTTATCGAAAATTATAATATTTTTAAAGAAATAAGTACGTTTGTTTTTAAAATGCTCGTTAAAATTATGTAAATTAACGAATAAAAGAATTCCAGTAATTATTTTAGTGTTTCAATCTATTCGTTAACATATTCGATAAAAAATCTGCAAGATGCTTTTGATACAGTTTAGAACCTTATCTTCCATCCAAAAGAATACAAAATATCATTGTAAATGCTTTTACCGTTCGCCTCCGGCATATTAGCTCGTTTCTCTAAAGAAACATTTTTTTAAGAATATCGGACGAACAAAATATTCTTCGAGGTTCGAAAGAATGCAGAGAGAATATATTCAAATGTTAGGAAAATATTTTCTACTTTTGTTAAAGAACAAGATTCTTCTTTTGTACTCGAAGTTGTTCAGTTTCGAATGATTTGGGTGTAGTGCATATGAAATATGTTTTATTGCAAGACAAAGACTTATAAGCACGCCATTATTTTCTAAAAGTTAAGCATTCAGAGGAACATTGGAGCAAAATTGTTGGTAGAAAACAAAAGAATTGGATGATTTTACACATACTTGTTTAACCCTTCTCCACTGTAGTTCTACCCTTCTCCACTGTAGCTCTACCCTTCTCCACTGTAGTTCTACCCTTCTCTACTGTAGTTATACCCTTCTGCACTGTAGTTCTGCCCTTCTCCACTGTAGTTCTACACTTCTCCTCTGTAGTTCTACCCTTCTCCACTGTAGTTCTATCCTTATCTACTGTAGTTCTACTCTTTTCTACTGTAGTTCTACCCTTCTCTACTGTAGTTAAGAGACGGCAGAGAAAGGGTCATTTAATTAGACAGATGGTTCGAATTTCAGGCATCAATAGTGGCAGCGAATATGTTAAAAACCAAAATACTGAAAATAATTTAAATAAAGAAGTTTAGCTTTTTAATTGACTAATAAAAGCATGTTTTTCAAAACTGCTTTCATTAAATTTATTTCAATGAATCAATACATGTTTAGTCTTTAAAATATGTAAGCCGTTTATTTATATTTGATACGGAATATGGCATGCAAATGACGAACTTATAGGCAAGTCTTTTTATTTATTTTTGGAGACAATGGCTTTTCAGTCAATCATTGGAGTGTTGAACGTGATATGGAGTAAGCCTGAACACTCCATTGTCAATGTTGGAATCATTGGAGTGTGTATGTTCCTGAACCAATCACATTAGCAAGCATTGAAGATGAGAAAGTGCTGGCAGGAAGAGGATAGTTCAAAGAAGTGAAAAGAATTATGTCACGACAATGACTTATTTAAATAGTTAACCCTAAAAATACTACCAATAAGGTCTTAAACCTTAAAGGCCCAGTGTTGCCTTTAAACAACATACCCAATTCGGGCCTTTAAAATTCTTGAGAATAAGACTGAAGGTCTAATACCTGTTGACGTCAATAGAATACATGCTGAAAATTTTATTAATTCAATTCACTACATATAGAAGGCAGCATGTGCGTTGATAAAAAATATATAAATAAATTGATGATTTTCACTTGAGGCTGTACCTTTTTATCTTTGTTTGTACGTTTGAGAATATAGTATTTTATCCAATAATGTTGAAGAAAATTCCTTGTCCATATAATAAGTTCTTAAAAGTAATCGCTGTTTGATATTACAGAATTTTATCAAGATGATATTTTTTTAAATAAAAGCCCAGTCTTATTGATGGGTTGAAACTATTTTTTAGCCATAAAACCTACTTAAAACAATTTTTAATCCTTTATCCACCGACGGTGCTTAAAAGTACCACATTAATCACGTTTATTTCTTCGCAATATGGCCGTTTATCCTCACAGTATTCACAAGAACACGGAGAATGGAGTTCCAATAACACGAAGTAAATAGCAGTTGAAATGAAAGTCAAAAACATTTTTTTAAAAATCGGGCCTTTAAAGGTTAATAAGGGTGTTTTGTATCAAAAATGTTACTCGTAATTTCGTTTAATGAGTATAAGGCAGAAATTAATTTTTAAAAATTATTAATTAAATTAATTAATTAATTTTAATTAATTGAAAAAGCGTTTCCTGATTCCCAGCGTTATTCTACGTCAAAACTTTTCTAATGGTTCAAAAACAAAATTAAAAAGTCTCTAGTAAGTCAATGCGACAAATAAAGGGTTTAAGTATTTTTCTCATGTTTTATTCAAGAAATGAAAGTCAGAACACATTTTTAAAAAAAACGGGCTTTTAAGGGTTAATAAGGATGTTTTATATCAAAAATGTTACTCGTAATTTCGTTTGATGAGTATAAGTAATAGTTCACTGATTGTCCATCTAGGATATTAAAGATGAAGATTACTCGACACATTTTGTCATAACATTATGCATGTAATTAAATCTGAATGAGCTATACTTATAAAAGGCAATGTTTGTGTGTGTGTGTGCGTGCGATTTCCAGACGAATCTATCGCACTCGCAGCCTTGAAATTTGGCACACAGGTAGTCTTAATGGTGACTTAATGTACCTTGAAGCCGGAATTTTAAAATTCAACCTAGAAATTTTTTATTTAATGTTTTGTGTTGTTTTGGGTCATTTTCGGGATGTTTACGGCTGTAGTATCTTTTCTAATGATCTTTAAAAAACAATCAATGCACCATCGGATAGAACAAACAATTTTCGTTCTAATGAAGTTTGTTTTGAATTTCTAACATAATTTACTGAATTTTGAGAAATTTTTAAATAATAGTCACTTTTATGGTAATTTTTTATAAAGATTTCTTCAAATTCTCGCATCTGACGTTCTAACAACTCCATAATTTTCATTTTTTCAGCTTATAACTGGAACGTTTCTGCCGGATTCAAAATAAGAACGATTAAAATATCTTATTCCGTTTTTCAAAAATTAATTTTTCTCTGATCAGTTCAAACAGTTTGTTTGCTATCAAGATTTGACAGCGAGAGTTTCTCCGGACGAAAAAGAATGCATTGTTGCAATTTCATTGGCTGGTGGTGACCTTCCTCGAGGGATGTGACATATATGTGACGTCATTAAATTCGTGTCATTGTCGAAAATCAATAATGTGTTTCTTTTGCTTTGATTTTGTTTTCAAAACTTTTTCGTGTCATTGTGGTATTTTTCCCCCATTTTGTTGAAGTCCTGATTCCACGGGCATCACCGTGTAACTGCTAGTATATTTATAAAAGTTGATCAAGATAACGTGTCTATAACGCGCAAATTTGGAAATTCCGTATTTCAGAAAGTAAAGAATCGACAATTTCGGCTATATCCGAGCCACAGTTATGCTAAAGTAACATCAGAGTTTTTGATTTATATCTCTTTTGGTTTAACACCGCAACGAGATAAGAATTAATCACGCAAAATACAACTATTCAAATAATAAAGGATAGTATCGCATTCTTTAGTTTCTTAAATATATTCAAAAGCACAAAATTTTATTTCTAGATTGAACTAAATATGACTTTAAAGGCAAATAAATTATCCTCTCATTATAAATCAGCAAACTTGCTCGAAGCAATTCATTACAAAAAGCTAAAATGCAAATGACTCAAAGTAACCGAAATGTTTCCAGGCGAAGCGAATTATGATATCTCATAACCAGTTTAACGCCTACACCTGATAATGGTAAGAAAATATTTCTCATCAGCTGCGGACAAAATCGTTTGTTTCTTTATCAGGTTGCCATTTTCTCATTCATAAATATGTAAATGTAATTTGATAAACTACTTCTATTACGAAATAATATATACTTTTCGAGACAATTTCGAACGCCCTTCCATTCATAATTATAATTTATTATTTAACATCTGTGTGTCCTAGAAAACATGAAGACATTTTAAATGAAACATCTTTTCGAATGAAGCATTTAATGTTTCGCTTCGTTGTTTTTCTTTCTAGCTTGTTCTCCTTAGAGTACAAATGTGCGGTTTCTTTCATGCAACAATATAATAAAATTGTTACACTAGGTGCAAAAATGACGGGTGTTTCCTCGACATAAATTTCATATTTTATTTTTAGTATCTTTTCTTTCAACCTAGAAAAGGCGATCTGCGGAAACGACGAGTTTGCACGAGAAGTTCACCTTTTATGTTTTCAGGCACGAATTCTCTGACAGCAACATAGCGCAACCTGTAATGCTGTCTTTTCCTGTGTTTACACTTGAGTTTATTTCATTTACTGGCTAAAATACCGTTATTGCCTTAAGTTAGATAAAAGGCATTCTTATTTAGAGAAAGGAGTTAAATTTAGTGGAAGTTAAATTGCTAATAAAAATTACAAAGGTGTTTCAAAGTAGGTAACACGAGTTGTTTTAAAAATCTCTATATAATAAAATATACTTTCTTGGGAAAATTATTATTAACAATTTTTACACGCTTTTATATAACTTAATTTGTTTCGTGTTTTGTAAAGACTTTTGTAGTCGATTTTTCTCACTACGTAATATCCTAGGGTTCTGAAAATTTAGACAGCTGTGCGTTGCCTATGGCAATATAATAATTTAATATTTTAAGAGATTAATTATCATTTAATGGATTAATGTTTTATTTAATTTTTATTTCTACACGGTGACGCTCTCTGGTTAGAATTTGAAAAAAACTTGATTTAAAGGTTCTAAAATATTTATAATTATAAAATATAATAAAAAGTAAAAAGTATAAAATAATAAGAGTAAAGATATTTTGAACACACGCTTCTATTTACTTTTTTCACTCGAGAGATGACTCTGGCTTGCCACTTGGTTTGACACGGAAACTCGATGAATTGTCTTAATCTGCGTGCGCGCGCATCGGTCGATGTGTCGTCATCAAAATCTTTCGTGATTTTCACCAACTTTACAACTCGACTGTTTCTAAACCGTAATTCCAAATTCTAAACTTCTTTTTGCAATCTTCAATATCTGTCTTTCTCTGTTAAATGAAACAAAAACCAACTCTCTGTGTTATTTGGTTGCGGAGCTATAAGCGTTTGAAAATAGCAAGAAAAGCGTCATAATTTTTTCCTTTCCCGACACGCCATTAATTCAACTGTATTATTTTACTAGAAGATTTGTACCCGCCTAAAGCCGGCCATTCACTTGAAGTACAGTCATGCCATTTGTCCAAACCCAGTTTTTTTTCCACCCATTTTAATCGAAAAAAGTAGGCACGCCATTCACTTGTATTTAAGAGGACGCTAACTCTGAGCGAAGGTAGGGGGATCGATCTTCTTTCCCTCTCTACAGCTGTTTGTCAATCGCTCTTCGATTTTCCCCAGTCAATAGATTTTAATTTATGCTACCCTCGAAGCGAGGCTTAACTATACGCAAGGCATTGTTCTTTTCGCTAGCCTCATTCAGGGTCCCTCTGAAGCCAGACTTTGAACTCCAGAGTTTTCATTCCGATTTCAGTCCAGACGGAATTCCAGCCACCACAATCCATTTGGCTGATTTCCATAGATTTTTATGGCTTTTTCATTCTGGCGTTCCAAAATATCAAAATTATCTGTGAAGTGAATGGCCGGTTTAAGACGGGTTTTTCGCTTTTACTAACGAAAGTTGTTGAAGAAAATCCTATTGCCAATACTTAAGAAATAAAACCAGCGGGAGTGTTCTCCCCTAAACTTTCTCGTATGACAAAAAATTCGAACCTACTGTTATCCAGAATCCAATGGCTAACAGAAGGTTTTTCATTATAATGATTGAAAAATATCTAGGTAAAGAATCAAATTCAAAGAGATGCGTACCGATTTTCCGCTCTTGCCGTCTCAAGGACAAACTGACGTAATTCGCTCCTTTCGCGTACACAGAAGATTGCTTCCAGTACGCATGCGCGTGGAGATGAGGGATTCTTCTCAAAAGTAAATTATGCAGACCGACAGACAGTCAACCCTTTGACGGATTTGGGCCAATATTTTATACGGACCTACGTTCATGACGATAAAACCGTGTACCAAATTTTATCTATCTAGCTATTCAAGTTTTTGAGTTATAGTGTTCACTTGACCGCGGACATACAGACTTCCCGTTGACGGATTTTGTCCAGAATTCGACAGAAACCTACAAATTATGTTTAAAGACCACGTACCAAATTTCATCTCCGTAGCTCTAATAGTTTTCGAGTGATCGTGTTCACAGACAGACAGACATGATTCCAAAATTGTGTTTTTCGGACTCGGGGAGGTCTAAAATGTGGAGATTCGTCAAAATCTCGAATTCGAATTTTTTGACGATTACAATACTTTCTCTTTGTATACTTCGTATACGAGAAAGTAAAAAGCAGGAAAAACAGAACTGATAAATCAATTGACACTAACTTTAGTTTCGTCCAAGTAAAAACAATGCAAAAGCCACAAACAGAAACACAAAATTAAAACAAAATTATGAATTGAAGAATGCAAATCTTTAGCCTTTCACTGCAAGAACGGTTAAGGGAAAAATATAAAATATATAAATATTCATTTCCAAAATTAAGCACAAATAAGAAACTTTTTAATAAAAACTGAACTATTCTAAATAGTTCTGTGTGCATGAATGAAATAAAAAGGAAGAATAATTCAATCCGATGAATCAACATAAAATAAAAAAAAGCTGCTAAACTCTGCTTAAATATAAATTAATTAAACAGTCAAATGGCAATAATGTCCATTTATCCCTTGTATATGCTAATTTGTAAACGCACACACCGTCTGAATCTCCTTGGCACGTAGCCAAACGAAACCAAGTGAGCGTTACCGCAATTTCTGGAAAAATGTAATATGAATTATTATTAAATATTGAACACTAAAAGGAATAGTAAATTTTGAGATTATTTAAAAAGTGAGGAGAAAAAAATAGATTAACTGTCACCTTTTTCTTTTAAAAACTTTTCGGTGTTTCCAAATTATTGGTGCTTTTTTACCACACCCTCCCCCTCCTTTCAAAGTGACACCACTGACTTAGAGAGCCAAGGCCTAGTATTAAAAAAAATAATGAACAAAATTTAGCCCATTTGTCAAAAAGCTTCACCATTCACTGTTCTAAACCTTTACGGTTTTTAGTTAACGTCTCTCTATGTATAGTTTCCAAAATATTTTTTGTACCAAGGGAATTCTAAAACGAGAAAAATCATCAAAATCCCGAGGTCGAATCATTTGAAGACGACGATTCTTTCTCTTTCTATATACTCATATATGTGTGTGGACAGAAATGACGAAGCAATGGTTCCTCTTTAACTTTTTATTCCAACTGACTTCTTACTTTAAAAAATTTCATTCTTTACTTTATTTTTAACAATTACTTTTTGTGGCCATACTCAAAAAAATAAATAAATAAAAAGAAAAAAAGAATATTAAAAACAAAACTACAATTTGAAAAAAATCGCTTGCATTTGACGCTGCATTGAGGTTAATTAAAAAAGAAAGATTATATATATAGAGGTGTCTTTATAAAATCGTTTGCCGAAGAACAAAAGAGAAAATCTTAATATAAATAAAAGGCATTGTTGGTATGTATGCTCCACATCTTCTCCTAAACTACTGCAGCAATTTCAACCAAACTTTGCACACTTATTATTTAAGACAAGAGGAAGATTGTCAACTTTTGGAAGTTTGAAAGCTAATTAAACAGTCAATTAATTAGAAATTGACCGAAACCGTTTCTCCGTATTAACTCCGGGGCAAATTATCCCCCCCCCAAAAAAAACAATATTTTTATACCATCTTAAAGTTCAAAATTTTACCTTTTCAATGATACCACTTTTATAACTGTGAAATGTTTCCTTCAACTTTTATTAATTTTTCAAAATTTAATAAATAAATTATTTCAACAGACGATTCTTAAATAAAGCAAATTTAAAGATACTTTCAATTACTCTGCCTTTATCGTTTGGTATTTCTGTTTTACTTTTTTAAATATTATGTGGAAACACTTTTTATTGGTTCTGAAAGATTTGTAAAGCTTTTTCAATTAGATTAAAAAATTGCTGCAATTAATATCTCCTTTCATCTTTACCTGCATCTTCTTCGAAGAAATAAATCGTAATATAAATAAAAGTCATTGTGGCTATGTATGTATGTGACTATGTTACACATATCCTCCTAAACCAATGGACTGCTCTCAACCAAATTTTGCAAACTGATTCTTCAAATACTTATGAAGTTTTAAAAGTCCAAAAGTTAATTAAACAGTCAATTAATTAAAAATTAACCGAAACCGATTTTCCACAGTAACTTCGATGAAAATTGTCGGACAAAAATATTTTTATACCATCTTAAACTTAAAAAATTTAAGTTTCATGATATCAGTTTCATTTCCGTGCAATGTTTCCTTCAAATTTTGTAATTTTTAATTGAAAAAAATTGATCACTAGCAGACGATTTTGAAATAAAGCATTTTTATAAATACTTCGTTGCTACGCAACAGCGAGGCTTTTAACAAATTTCTTTTTATTTCTGTTAATAGTTTTAAAAGAAGTGAAAGATCACTGTCAACTTTAAAAGGCCCCAAAGTTAATTAAAACTCTTTTAAACTAAAAATTAAGCAAGATTTTGTGTTTTTTGTGATATATTTCGAAAGTGTTATGTTACAATAACTGTTTTTATACTATATTAAAGTTTTAAAAATAGCTTTTCAGTGACACAAATTTCATTTGCGTTCAAATTGTTGCTCTCATTTCAATAATTTTTTAAAAAATTCAATTGTGTATAAAATTCACAATTTGTAGCAATGCATTTTTTATTGTTAAAGAACAAGAATACATATGAAGAGCTGTTGCTAGAACATATAAACAAAATTCTGGTAGAATACTAAAGAAAAGTTTAAAAGCAGACGATTCATAATCTAAATCGGGAAGAAGTATTGATCCGGTTTATTTTGACGCTTTTTATTAATGAAAATTTAACTATTTAATTAATTGACCCAAAATATTCGTCAAAAAATCCTTCTGATACTTCACTATTTATGAACGAAATTTGAAGTAAAAAAGTTTCAGACGATAAAGGAATTTTTGTATTATAATTTTCTAAACAAAAATAGTTTTTTCATTAAAAAATATTAGACATAAAAGTATTTTAATCCCGATAAACGCCGGACATTTCAGGTAGTAAATAAATAAACGAACAATTAAATATACATAAAATCGTATTTACAAGCGAAATAATATATGTGCCACACATACGAAAATATAAAAAAAACCTTTTAATCAATTTCATAAACGATATTGTCAGCAAAGCTTGGCCATTGCTAGTCCCTACGGCTATTCTGATGGAAAAAATCATCAGAAAAGTTAATCAGGATAGTCTTCTATACTAATAGATACAGATCACATCATCTGACACTTTTCTTTCTGACTGGATAGAAAAAGCTTTCTTATAAAAGGAAATGTAAATATTCTTAGTGTACATACATCTATCCAATGGCCTTTTCTTTTATCAGATTCATTAGGTGACAAGTTATTGCATCTTGGATTCAATTTCCTAAATGAAGAGCCTACTTAGAAGAATTAGTTTATGCAGCTGAAATCTTTTCTGATGATGATAAATGCATTTCTTACGGTGAAAAAACATAATACATTCTATATATTTAACTCGGGCTCCCACAGAAGTCCCAGAATGATATGTAATTAATTCGTTCTTTGATTCTTGGTACAATAATTAGTTTTCTACTTTTCCTAAAAAAAAGATATTAAAAAAATTCTGAAACTGTACTTTTTAGTTAAAAAGTTATTCATAGGCAAAATATGATTGTAACTGAAATGGGAATAACATATGATTGCAACTTCTAGCTTTATATCAGATTTTAATCATACATTATGTTTCAATTTGTATTTGTGAAATCCATTCATATTCAAGACAAATGCCTCGCAACAATTTAAATTTTGGCATCTTTTGTGCATATTACAGGACAGCGGTTGCCAACCTATGATCCGCGGGTCAAATACTGACCCATGAACGCTTTTTAAATTATTCATGCGTTAGTTTTTATAACCATTTTTGACGTAAATTTACGTCCCTCCAAAGTGGTCTAATGGGGTGTCGGGAAAGGATACAATTATGACGCTTTTCGTGGTAAAGTTAAACGCTTATAACTCCGCAACCAAATAACATAGAGATTTGGTTTTAGTTTGATTTAACAGAGAAAGGTAAGCATTGAAGATTGCAAAAAGAATTTTAGAATTTGGAATTACGGTTTAGTCACAGTCGAGTTGCAAAGTTGGTGAAAATCACGAAAAATTTTGATGGCGTCACAGCGACCGATGCGCGCGCACGCAGTCCTTCCCGCGCTTTCTCATACCTAACTGTCTGGCGGCCTCAGTCGCTTGCTGCAGTCGGTTGTGAACGGTATATTAACTGGATTTTCCAAATTTTGTTACGAGGAGGCATTTTATGCTCTTAAAAAGCATATCAATCTCAATATGGTCTCTTCAAATTATCCAAGTACATAGGTAATTCATTCATCGATCTTACATTCACGCGAAATAATACTCCAAAATTATTGAATTACGTTTGCTAGTTCTCGTACCATCGTCCGATTTCACATAAGATTGTTACTAACAGAAATCGTATTCAATATTAACAACATAAATAAATATATCACATTTGAAAACAAGAATTTTTTAGCGAAAAAAAAAACCCAACCAAAATCACGAATCAGTCACATAAATTGAGAGTTACAAAGATATACTCCAGTCACATAATCTCAGAGTCACAATGAGTTACTTTAGTCACATAATCTCAGAGTCACAATGAGTTACTTTAGTCACATAGAGCTACTTGAGTCACATAGAGCTATTTTAGTCACATAGAGCTACTTGAGTCACATAGAGCTACTTGAGTCACAAAGAGCTACCTTAGTCACATAGAGCTACTTGAGTCACACAGAGCTACTTGAGTCACATAGAGCTACTTTAGTCACATAGAGCTAGTTTAGTCACCGAAAGTCGCAGTTGAGTAAGGCAAGTAAGTCTACGCCCCTCAATCCCAGCGGCCGTTTCGCAGAGACAGCCTCCAGTCCAATTTTTTTATATCATAAAAGAGAGAAATGGAAATCCCAAATGTTAAGAAATTAAAGTAAGTATAAATATGTATGGTGCAGTCGGTCATAAACTTGACAGCATATTCGTTGCACCGTAGAACGGGGATGTACCAGATCGCAGGGATGCACTGATTGGCAGCCTCGTTGTACTTCTCTGGAAGTGTTTCAAAATTCAACTTAATTATTTTGTATTATTAAATTTCGGGCAAAAGGAAGCGTAAATTTCTAAACGATTTTAAAAGTTAGGGGAAAAAGGGTCAAATGTCAAGTTTTTATGTTAAAAATTTTCAGTGTTTCCAAATTATTGGTGTCTTTTTTTACTACCCCCTTCCCCCCTTTCTAAGTGACACTACTGACTTAATGGTCCATGGGCTGGTATTAAAAAAATAATTAACAAAACTTGACCAGTTTCTCAAAAAGGTTCACCATCATTGTTACAGGATGATAAAACATTTAGTTTCTTCCGAAACAGGAAATGAAACATGTTGCATTCCTCGAAATTTTCCGATTTTATGAAAAAAAAAATATATTATTCCCCAGTCTTTTCTGAACAATTTAAAACAATCCGCGTTAAAAAATTCCCATAATTATGAATGTATCAGCTGTTTAACGTAAACATTGAAAATGACCATATCTTTAAAGCGCTATATCGCAAAATACGTTTTTTTATGTTGCGTTCACAATATCTTAAATATTAAATATTTTTACATAAAATATTTACTGAATATGTATTGCGCTATGTTCTACAAATTGAATCACAATTTTTGTACATTTTCTCTCCAAAGAAGTTTTGTGGGGGGTAAGAAAAATTTAAATTTTAACCATTTTTAACATTTTATTTGAAATTGGTATATAAAATAGAAATTAAATCTAAATGGTAATAAATTGTGGTTCGGTTTCTTAAACAGACTGTTTGGATCACTTAGATACCCAAAATATTGTGTTTAAACCAATATTTTATCCGTAATCATGCGCGCAAGATGATTATCTCATTTTTTCTTCAAAAATTATACCAATATTTATTACTCTCTCAAATAAATACATACCAATATAAAGGTTTGAAAATGTGAGTACTATAAGAGAAAGAACAGATATGTTTCTAGAAAACAAATTAAGTTTGTGAATTGCATTGTTTCAGAGACATAATGTATCGAATTTGACAGTTTCTCCCATTTTTTAGGTTTAAGAGTCGTATGCCCCCATTAATGATTTATATTATTTACCATCTCACTGTAATTAGAAAATAAAGTTAAATTATTTTAAATTTTAATAAATGAACCTTTCCGACTTCACTGTACTTTTCCCACCTTACATTTTTTGAAATTTCCTGCAAGTGCTTTTAGAAACTCTTTCAAATAAGAAAAAATGATATCGCATTAAATATGCATTATATGACGCATTAAAAATGATATATAATGTATTAAGGATAATACTATTGTCAATTGTTATTTTTTCTTAAGTAATGTAGATTTTCAACTAAATCTTTTCTTTCAATAAAAGTTACAGATATAAGTACAAAGCGTTATTTTGTGCAGATTCAAGTAAATGATTTTGTAATTTTTCTGTTACATTACATTCGGAAATGCATGAAACAGAATAAATGACACAGATAATCGGATTCTTCAAATATGATTGCAACAATAAACGAAACAAATTCATTTTTAGTTGCACATCCCTGATCTTTCGACATAGTAACGTCATAGATTCAGCTCATTAGTAGAATAAACACAATTATTATCAAGGAATAATTTTTCTAGAATATATTTCCAGTAACAAGCAGAAGCTCTATATTACATATGATTGCTCAGAATTTGCTCTCCGTTTCTGACCAATTAGTGAAAGTGCTCGGAAAAAAAGAAACAATACTTCGAAGCTAAATATCCGGAATCACTCTGATATAATTATTTTAACGTTTCAGTCAAAGTTGAGTATTTCGCCATTTAAATAAATACATGTAACTATATTGTATTATTTATTTGCTTCAGTAACTCTTTATAAAATTTCTTTCTACAAATAATTAGCCTTTCATCTCCAATAAAACACGCCCAAATGCGCTGGATTATTAAACAAACTAATAATTAATTTCAAAATACATTTATCTTGCTGCTTATAACCTTCATAATTGTTTTTCCAAGTTATCATATTCGCAATGCAGACTTTTCAGTTTCGTCACAAGTAAGCAAACTATATATTTTTCGGTTACAACTGCACGTTGTTTACACATTAAAGTAGCCAATTATAAAATTATTTTTTGTCATCTTCTTTAGCACAACTTTGGCTCAGGTAAAGCATGAGGTATAAATCTTTTTTTTTAATTCAGCAAACTGAAAATTATGGAAAATTTCATTGTTGCTCAGATTTATTTGATTAATGTGAAATTAAATACTCATGCTTTTACTATATTGACAAAAATGAGAAATAATTAGGGTACGAGCAAACTATATATTTTTCGGTTACAACTGCACGTTGTTTACACATTAAAGTAGCCAATTATAAAATTATTTTTTGTCGTCATCTTTAGCATAGCTTTGGCTCAGGTAAAGCATGAGGTATAAATCTTTTTTTTTAAATTCAGCAAACTGAAAATTATGGAAAATTTCATTGTTGCCCAGATTTATTTGATTAATGTGAAATTAAATACTCATGTTTTAATTTCACATTAATCAAATAAATCTGGAACACAATCTGGAAATTACAATATTAGATGACATATTTGAAATTACAATATTTCCAGATTTATTGTAATTAGAAAATTACAATAAATCTGGAAATAATGTAGTTGAGGAAAAACTTCAGTATTTCGATCACATTTCATTGTAATTTTCTAATATGTCAGTAATTTAATTGAAATTTAAAACAAAAGTTTAATTTCCCTTCCTCGGTAACACTGTCGTCCTTCTCAAAATGTAGCCAGAATCAAAAAAAATAATGGATTGGAAGTCGCAATGGCAAATTAATGAGAACTAATAGCAGTACCATCTTTCTCAAACTGTGGCTAGAATCGAAAGAGAAAGAAATAAGGAAATTATTTCTTTGAATTCTCAATGTCAAATTAATAAACTCCCGAAATTAATTTAATTAAAACTCCAATACAAAGCACCGGATGAATTTTAAACATGACATGAATGGATCAAAAATAGAGATTCGTATAAATCGTTTAGTTTAATAAATTTAATTCAAAATGTTTTAGGAGTACATTTTTACTAATGTACTAAAAAGTGGAAATGCGCAAATTTCTTTGTTTATTAGTCTTTTATTTATAATTCATTATCACAAATATTATCGCGCAGCTTTCTTAACAGTAAATTATTCATTCTAAAGTTCTGAAATTTGGGAATTGTACTCATTTTAGGCCTAAGATGAAAGTTCAAAAAGAAGAAAATGAAGGAAAAAAAAAGATCCCCCCCGAAAAAAACGGAACATAATTTTTTATCAATAATTTAAAAACAAAAGATGAAATAAAATATTTTAACATATTTAAAAATAATAAGAATGAAATTGTACCTGTAATTTCATATAAATTATGCTAAAATTAATTTTTATTTTTACTTTTTTCGCTGAATGACGTGAAGTTCTAAAACGCAAGTTTTGAAACGATAAAATCGATAGTGCAGCAATTTATTGGTAAGAATAACAAATATATTTGAAAAGAAGAACATGCGAAGAATTTAATGATGTCTATTTGAAAAGAGGAACATGCGAAGAATTTAATGATGTCCATTTGAAA
>BGPR01000059.1:1477896-1501589 GCA_013235015.1 Araneus ventricosus
AAAGAGGAACATGCGAAGAATTTAATGATGTCCATTTGAAAAGAGGAACATGCGAAGAATTTAATGATGTCCATTTGGTATCCGAGGCGGGTTTAGTTGCCGAACAAAAAAAATGAAAATGTTGATTCCAAATGGCATCACTGGGGTTAAACGTAGGTGATCAACTATTTTCTCAGATATGAATCCTAAGGACTTTTACTAACTCTGCCAGGAAGTTTACTAACTCTGAAACTCTCCAAATATATTCTAGCCACCAAGCCTTGAAGGTATCATTCCCGAAAACCCACATTATAGCAAAAATATGTTAATTTTGGTTTCCTCTTCCATTCTTTACAATTTTGTCAAAAATTTTCGAAACATCCTGTAAAGTTGATACGCCATATAAAGTTTACTAGTTATGTCCTTGATAAAAGAAGAACAGATCTACAACCCTACACAAAGCTTACCACTACTGAATTATTCAAATACACTTTTTTATCTCTCACGCCCGTCAAGAAGATGTACAACATGCTCCGGACAACAATACCGATAAAAGTACCTCATCTTGTTCCTGTTCCTCTTTATGCACCCAAACAAGCAATAAATGCCCTAAACAATCTTATGCATCCAGCAATCTTTTCTTACAAGATAAACGCAACAAAGAAAAATAAACTGCGCAGACAGTGTTCTCATTTAGCTACAAGGATAAAAGTTCCAAATGGCAGTGATTAGATCTGTCAAAGGGAATAATCCACAGAACCACGAATCCTCTTTCTTTAAGATGAGGGAGGGGAAGCTTTCATCCCTCATCTTGTATCAGCGCAGAATTCCAGTTGCCAAGGGATGTACAACATTTATTGCAACACGAGTCATAAGTGTAGTTAGTCCAAGGCTAATGTGGTCATTTTCCAAGATGTAACGATGGAAAAATCAACCGTTTTCTTGCTGGCTGTTAACAAGTAGCCAAGAATTTACTCCAAGTATTTCGAACAACAATAAGTTAAAACATATTTATACTGCGGAATTTGTAATATTGTTGCATTCTTTTTGGTTGTGCCTGTTCAGTATAAACTTATTATCTTCAAATTTTAAAATCCCAGTGTTATATATTTTATGATCGAAAGCATATTTTGTGAACGCATCCTCTGATAGTTGATGCAGGCATCATAACCTTATAAATGCATCAGCCATTGCTTAAATGGTTTTACTTTTTATATTACACGCTTTTATTTAAGGTGAGTTGGAACCCTTATTCTGAAAATGCTAAATTGGCCGCCATTTCGATATACCTTTTCTCAAACTCTGTTATAGATTCATGTTTGAAATTTTTTATACAAGTAAAGTTTACCTTTCTCATCATACTGAAATGAGCTTTTGGTTAATTTTTTTATAAATTTATAAAATATTTAATTAGACACAGTGAAATTTTACCCTATTTTGCCACAAAAAAATTGTAAAAAATAAATTTGAATTTTTTTCTAAAAACTCATTTCAGTATAATGATAAAGGTAAACTTAACTTGTATAAAAAATTTCAAACATGAATCTATAACAAACTTTGAGAAAAGGTACATAGAAATGGCGGCCAATTTAACATTTTTTGTTTTAACACAAAAAAATTTGTAAAAAATAAATTTGTGAATTTAAAAAAAATCAGTTCAATGAGAAAGATGTACTTTACTTGTATAAAAAATTTCAAACTTGTATCTATAACAGATTTTGAGAAAAGGCACATCGAAGTAACAGGGTTAGGGTTAACGGACTTAGGGTACCAACTTCTCTTAACTTGATTTGTCACATGTCTATAAAAATGGAATTTTACAGTCATTTCCTTCTCAAGAGTTCTGAAATTTTATGCCCTTTTGTATTCATGATGCTAATATACTATTTTCATATTTTCAGAACTTAATTACTAATTAAGAGATTAATATCAATTACACTTTTTACTTAATTACCAAATTCGCCAGCTAGTACTAAATTTGAGAAAAATTGTTTTCAAGAGTCCGAATATTTATGATAATGTATTACCAATTAGGAGATTAATATCAATTACACTTTTTACATAATTACCAAATGAGAAAGCTGAAGAGTACTTGGTAGAAAAATTGATTCTGACGAATATTTATGATAATGTATTACCAATTAGGTGATTAATATCAAGCTCACACTTTTACATAATTACCATTAAATAGCTAGTACTTTATTGTAGAAAAATTGATTTTAAGAGCCCGAATATTTACGATAATGTACCAATTAAGATATTAATATCAATTACGCACATAATAGTACCAAATGCGCTAGTACTATATTTGAAAAATTGATTTCAAGGCAGATATTTATGATAATGTATTACCAATTAGGAGATTATCAATTACACTTTTTTACAATTGCAAATGCAGCTAATTTTAAATTTGAGAAAAAATTGTTTCCAGAGCCAATGTTTATGATAATGTATTGCAATTAGGAATTAATATCCAATTACACTTTTACACTAATTACAAATGCGCCTAGCTAATTACTAAATTTAGAAAAAATTAGTTTCCAAGGAGCGTAATATTTATGATGATTAGTATTACACCAATTAAGGAATTAATATCAATTGCACCTGTGTAATTACCAAATGCATAGCTAGTACTATATTTGAGAAAATTGATTCAGAGTCGAATATTTATGAGTAATGTATTACAATTAGGAGATTAATATCAATTACGCACACATAATTACACCAAATGCGCCAGCTAGTACCATATTGAAAATTGATTTTCCGAATATTTATGATAATGTATTACCAATTAAGATATTAATATCAATTACACTTTTTACATAATTACCAAATGCGCCAGCTAGTACTAAATTTGAGAAAAATTGATTTCAAGAGTCCGAATATTTACGATAATGTATTACAAATTAAAGATTAAAGAGAAAAAATAGTTAAATAGTTTCTACTTCTTGGTACATTAATCAAAGTGTTTTTTTATATTTTTTTTTCCTTTCTCTCCTCCCCATTTTTTTAGTTTACAGCATACATTACAATATTAATTACTTGCCATCCATTTTCAGTTTAGCTCAGAACAAAGTATTGCATTGAATTGCAAATGCAAATGAGGATTGCATATAAATTTTCCTTGGTTAAACAATTTTCATTAAACATTTCTAAAACTGATGGTATTTAGGTTATGTCGCACTACATTTGTTTTATATGTGCTTAAACCACAAAAAAATAATCCTATATATTATTTGCGTTGTCAGCATTCCTTTTCTTCAACTCAGAGCTGAATAAGTTAGTAGTGGATATTCGAATTTTTACCGATTTCTGACTAAGCGTATCCAGTTTACGTTAAAGCACATTTGTTTAAAATTTAAGATCTAGCGAAAAAGGAGACTAAGAGAACGAAAATTTAAGATCTAGCGAAAAGGGAGACTAAGAAAAAGAATCAGTTATGCATTCCTAATGACTGTTCAGGTATTTTGAAAATGAGTATTAATAATGATATCTATTGTTTCCCATGAAAATGTTTCCAATTGTCATTTTTATAGATACAGTGATATTTGTTACAAAAATATTTAGTTATTTCTAAAGTTTTCTTTCTAAAACTTTTTAGTGTGGCAATGCAATATTTGTCTTACGAGTGTTGCTTAGCAACGCAGGATAAAAGGTGTTAGTTGTTATTAAGATTTAAAAGTTGGTATTGGAGAGAGACTGAAATGTAACGACTGATGTATATAGTTCCAACGAATGAACGGTTTTTAGGCGAAAATTATGTTAAAATAAAAGTGTCTTTTTTATCAAAAGTCTGTTAATTCATCCTGCAATACAGTACAATACCATAAACATCACGAATGCTCAGCTCCCTCACATTTTTTTTTAAATTTTACAAAACTAACATATATAAATAGCGTAACTTGTGTAGCCTTTTCAAGAGCCACCAAATCAAAGAATATCTTCGTATTCTGACGTCAAATGTTTGATATAAGAATAATATTGTATGCATCAGGTATTACGTTCACAGCAATACTTTGATTTTATTATCATCTGTTTACACTTCGCCGAGTATTTTTTTTGGGGGGGGGGGGGCGGGAAGGGTGAATGTGTGAATATTTCGCACGGGTTTATTGGTAGTACTGAAATAATTAAAAAAATTATTTTAGTATACTCTACTACAAACGATATAAAAATGAAAAAATTGAATATTTAATTTTTAATAAATAAAATAAAAAATTTCTAAAACTAATTAATCATATTGACACTTTTGACAATCACAACCTTTGTAGAAATTCTTATCGCTTTTTTTGCATTACTATTAACTAAAATCATTTTTTCTCAAATAAGAATATTAAAAACAGTCCTACCTGAAAACATTCCAGAAAACGATAAGTCCTCGAATTAATTCCATTCAAGACTCGTTTGCACAAACCTTTTATCAAATGTAATCCCAACACTGTCGTCTTATTGCTGAATACGTTCCAATAATCGAGCAGATCCCAAAATAGAAGACTGTCCAAATTAATCGACGTGTTCACACACAGCCTTGAAATATACCTGATCAATAAATATGAATTGAGACACGGGCTCCTGTTGTGCTCACAGAAGCAAAGCAAACAACGGTCATAAAACAAAATCGTGGAGAGGATCAGTAACCTCAGTCAATAAGTCATAAATACCGTTTTATGGTCCGATTTCATAAGGAATGGTAGAAGTAAATGCCATAAATTGAAATGATTTATCAATTCTTGATGCTACGCCAGAGGATGTTATTGGAAAACACTTATCCGAATTTCCTTTGTCTATAGATTTGATTAACAGCCTTGAACCTATTTTCTGTCCTCCAAGTCGTCAATAACACGCGTCTTTAGGACTCAAAGAAATAAGTGCATTGAATATTTCGGCAGTAATTAAAACTTAATCAAGAATATTTCCATTGTTTGTTTGACTGACAATATAAACAATGTGATTGAAACGTAAATATATTTAGACGTGTTAAATAAATTTCAACACACATAAATTAGAATTTTTCGGAAATAACTAAAATTATTCAGGAATATTTCCATTATTTGTCTGACTGACAATATAAACAATATGATTGAAACGTAAATATATTTAGACGCGTTAAATAAACTTCCGATTTCATAAGGAATGGTAGAAGTAAATGCCATAAATTGAAATGATTTATCAATTCTTGATGCTACGCGAGAGGATCTCTTATCCGAATTTCCTTTGTCTATAGATTTGATTAACAGCCTTGAACCTACTTTCTGTCCTCCAAGTCGTCAATAACACGCGTTTTTAGGACTCAAAGAAATAAGTACATTGAATATTTCGGCAATAATTAATAATTAATCAAGAATATTTCCAATGTTTATCTGACTGACAATATAAACAATGTGATTGAAACGTAAATATATTTAGACGCGTTAAATAAACTTCAACACACATAAATTAGAATTTTTCGGCATTTTTGAAAACTTAATCAAATATATTTCCATTGTTTGTTTAACTGACAATATAAACAATTTGACTGAAACGTAAATATATTTAAACGCGTTAAATGAACTTCAACACACATAAATTAGAATATTTAATAGAATGATTTTATTAGAATAAACCAAAACATTAACTTTACAGTCTTTACACACCTGGAAGTAAGAGTCATAGAGTACACTACAATACTTTCGATAATTTAACAAAACAATACAATGAAATAACTAGCCGAAAAATTTCTTCGACTTCTTGAACGCTACAAGTACAAGTGGAATGACTAGAAAAGCAGGAAAATTTTCGAACCTGCCAAGCCAGAAAGCAATTTGTCACGATTTTATTATTTTTTTAAAAAGGGAAAATTAAGAACAAACACCTATAGTGATTTTAAATAAAATCAATATTGCAAGCTTGGCTTTGTGGGTGGGCTCCAGCCCCATATCCCCCCCTGGATTCGCCACTGTGTCGGATTTAAGGATTCGGAAAGGATCCACTAATCCGTAGAATTCACTCTCCTCGTGTGAAAAGCTCCAGCTTCGCGGCTGGGATTTGCAATCGATATCCCGAGGTGTGATTAGAACCATCTGTGCTGGGAAAACGATCACAAAATCTGAGATGAGAGGGGATAACGGTGTTTGATAAGTTGTTAAAAGATAAGAAGTGAGAAAAAAGCATTGACGGGAAATGTAAGAGTGGAGAAAAAATATAAAATTGTGTGAAAGAGACCGGGAAAAGAACTGCGTATTGCATCGAAGAAAGTTCAGGAATTCTAAAAGAAATAATTTTATAAATCTTCATTTATTATCAAATTAGGTTTTAAAAGCAAAGGCTGTAAATGAATGGAGGAAGGTATCATTTTAGTAAGGCGGCAAACTTTAGCTCCAACAAAAGGGGGACACAAACAAATTGAAGCTAAAAATATCGTAAGTAAAAGAAACATTTAATTCATTGCGGCAATAATATAGAATGCACTATAATATGATAAATGCATAATAAAAACATTTGTAGCATAATTTATTGCGCAATTTTCGAGGAAGGACAGAACTTGCAAAAGGGGTATTGCCCTCCCTACAGGAGGACGGTTGGTCACCTTAATTCTATTTATGCACATCTATATTCGTCACATGTCAAATAGAGACACTGGTTTCCTGCATGCGAATAGTATTTTTTAGATATAGTCGTTCAGGCAGAAGTCGCCGAGTCCAAAACTATATTTTCGAGATGTGGTCAGTTTAACCCTCTGACTGCCAAAACGACTAATACGGCAGTCATGCAAACTGCCAAACAACGGCCCTGCGGCCAAAATGTCGTTTGCTTATTAACTTCCCCTTTTCGAAAAGGGTCGGTAAACGGTGGGGAGCAATCTTACCTTTTCAACAATGGTTGTTTCCCCTCCCACTGTCACTCTTGATTGATATCTCCAGTAAGTGTTCGAGGGCAGATGCTCAATTTACTTTAAGCTCTCTGCTAGGACGTTTGTTTGGCCACTGTATATGATTTTACGTGCAACAGGCCCAATAAACGACGTTCAGTGGATTCTGTGTCCGATGCGCACAGGCGCATTTCCGCACATCATTAACTAGTGGAATTTGCACACACAGTGTAGGTTTACTGGATCTTAATTGACTTTGGCAAGAAAACTTTGGGAACAACTAGAGGGGCAATAGTACGGCTTTGCAACTTTCATTCATTAAAATAAAACAGAGAGAATCGAGAAATCTCTAGCACTTTATAGGTATGGGGCACATACTTAAAGACAACTGTACTGCTAAAGTGAAATTAAAGTTTTTAAGAATAAGTGAAACAGCGAAAGAGTACTGATATCCATTTGAGCTTGATTTCAAAATGTGCCCTGTGCATTCTCTCTCCTTCTTTTAAATAAACGAAGCAATAAATAAATATAAAATTTGAATTAAGTTGAAAATTGCAACTCGGTTTATAAGATTGCATTATTTTTTGGTACAACGAAATTATCATTTTTATAACTTTTGCAGAGTAAATTTATAGACGAGTTCATTTTTCAATCAATTTTGTTGAGAAGCAATTTCTTTCTCATCTTATTCATGTATTTTCAATTTATTGTACATAACGATTCATTTATATCACATTTATTGTTTAATTTAAATTATATCTATATTAGTCACTTGTTTGAAAATAACAGTTATTAAGGTCCTTAGCATTTTCCCACGGAAGCATCGTTGTGTTATCAGGGGCACGAAGTATCATGCTCATACTGACATTGATTGATTGTCATATGTCAAAGGTTTTCAATGCGCCAAAGCCACGCCAAATCATATAGACATCGATAAAGTTTACAATACTGCAGCCTTTCCATCGCTTGTGCGCAAAGAACACTACTTAATGACTTATCGCAAATGCGACTGTGCGCAAGTTCCACAATACCGTTCAAGGAAATTGAGTTTTGAACCTGGAACACTCCGGCTCCGTGGCCGACATCTTAAAATTAGGGTCACCGCGGCCTGCAACACTGCATTGAAAATCCATGTTAGAAGACATGCGTGTTTACGATACATCTAATTGATAGAGCTTTTTTAAATGAAGTAACATGTATTTGCACAAGTTAATACATATGTGTACATGACAAGTTAGTTTCAGGGAGCAAATTTAAGATTCCGATAGCGAAATAATAAAGAGAAATAAAAATAAAATAAATGACATTTTCTCTTCCATCAAGTGACATTAAAAAGAGAATTGCGAAAATATTATATGTGCTGATTTGATTTTAGTTTTTGAAACGATCATAAAAACCAATAATCGCTTGACACTAAATTTCTAACATATAATTTCATATTTAAACTTTTTGACACTTCATTTATGGCTGAGAAATTTTTCGAATTTGAATGTCTGTACAATCGCTTCATATATCGGTCATCCTCAGCTTAGACAATAAGCTTCCTTGATAATAAAGAGATATTCCTGTATCGAAGGACGCTGCCAACTTATTCTACTGTCTACCTGCATCGAGACACCTTGACAAGTACCAGAATTTTGATTACTGTAATTTAGCTATATGAAGTGCAATCAGCCTATATTTTCCTTATCTGACTCGCTTGTCTTCTAACACTGTCACACAAGTAGCAGTCTGTGGGAGAAAACATCACGCAAGCATTAGCACAAAAGAGTGTGGAAGTCATGATTAGGCATTGGTACGATGCCTAAGGACATAATGGACGAAAGAAGAAGCTGCAATATTTTATATGAAGATATTTTAACGAAATTGCTTTGTGGGTGTACGTGAATGCAATCCAATAAGCAGGATTAAAAAAATAAAGCTCTTTATTTTACAGATATTCTCAAGCAAAGAAACGTAGCACAAGTATTAACACAGCACTCATAAAAATTCACGACAGAGACTACCATTAAATCTCAACACAACGCTCAAAGGTTTCTTGTTAACTCACCAGCTTGCTTGCAGGTCAAATTCCAACTAACTCTTCTTGGCTTGAGAGCTTGCCTTTATACTTTTCAATAGGAAGTGACTTAATTATGTAGGAAGTGACGTAATCTCTAGAAAGTTCATGAAACCAGTAGAAATAGGTGGAAAGTTTGAGGTCCTTCTAGAAAATTCCCTTTGTCGCCAAAGTCGCCAACTTTGCCGCCAAGTCGCCAAATTTGTCGCCAAGTCTAGAATCTCAGGGAAACGACTTTATAGCTTTGTAACAATATGTATGTGGGAAAGTAATTAAGCCCATTTAGTAAGCAACCGTAACGGTAGATGGCATCACGAATCAATGAGTGTATGCCGTAAGTTTTTCTCACGAGATCGCGAAGCAACTTCCACGGGTCCATTCAGAGGGATTCACGGTTTCAACAGAGAAGGTGGTAAGTTCGGTCGCGCGGTAGGTGTTTCCGCCTTAGGGCGAGGCCCATGGCCTTTATTACCCTTTGTTCCCACTCTGGGTTTAAGTCTGGTAATAACTATTATTTAATGGCATAAAACTCTTACCTTAAACTTTTACCTGTATTTAATCATTTCTTTGTAACTATATGTAAATATTCTGTTAATGTGTAATGAAGTAAATTAGTTATTTAACCGAGCATTCTTTCTCTAAATTCCTACCCCTAGCATACCGCCGCGTCTTTAACCCCCCCCCCCCCAATCCTACAAAAGTGGTTGCTCAAGCCGGGATTATTTCCCATGCAACCCGTATTTATTATAAGAAAAAATGCTGAGCATAATCTAAACCGTAATATTTATTACTTATTAGGAACGTTATATGACAGCAATGCTCTAAAAACATATCGTTGATCAACTGGACATGTTCCCGGGGCCATGGAGTTACTGTGGGGTTCGAGATACCTTATGCATAGATCAGAGATTATTATAAATTATGAAATCTAAATTTATTTTCTGTATTCGCAAGATCACAAAAGATACTAGGACAAAGAAGAATAAATAACAGCCTATATTAAAAATAAATAAGTCATTATGCACCTGATTTCAACATGGGAGCGTTGCGTATTAAACTATTCGCATTGTTCCAACTGCTAATAACGCTAAATCCATTCATTTATGCCTTTTTACATTTTTTTGGCTTAGCGTAAGTATAACGGATAATTTCCTCTGAAAAGAGGTACGATTCATATATTTTTATTCCGATTTTTTTTATTCATTAAGAAATAACACTCACCAAAGGATAAAAAAGCTTTGTTTAATTACTAGGTCCTCAGTCAGCACTCGCGTCCGGGGTCATCAAAAGGAGGCCCGAAGTCCCCAGGTTCTGACTAAGGAAACCGTGGATCTTTATTCGGTGGTGTGAAAGTTTCTTTCTCATGGATTTCACTGCTTAATTATTTATTTGATTTTTACTTTCTTGTATACGAAGTATACAATGAGAAAGTATTGTAATCGTCAAAAAATTCGAACTCGAGATGTTGACGAATCTCCACGTTTTAGACCTTCCTGAGTCCGAAAAACACAATTTTGGAATGTATTAATTTTTTTGTTATTCATTGACTGTAAATGATTCAGATTTTTAACTAATTTCTTATTAATATTAATTATATTTCTTATTATCTCTCACTGTAAAATTAATAATTTTATGTCGCGATAACTCGAAAACTATTAGAGCTAGAGGGGCGACATTTGGTATGTGGTCTTTAAACATAATTTGTAGGTTTCTATCAAATTTTGGACAAACTCCGTCCACGGAAAGTCTGTCTGTCTGTATGTCCGCGTCCATGCGAACGCTATAACTCAAAAACTTGAATAGCTAGATGGATAAAATTTTGTACACAGTTTTATCATCATAAATGTAGGTCCGTGTAAAAGTTTGGGCCAAATCCGTCGAAGCGTTGACTGTCTGTAGGTCTGTATAATTTACTTTTGAAGAGAATCCGTTATCTCCACGCGCATGCGTACTGGAAGCAATCTTCTGTGCACGCGAAAGGAACGGAATTTCATTACGGAGTAGCGAATTACGTCAGTTTGTCCTTGAGCCTGTAAGAACGGAAAATCGTTACGCATCTCTTTGAATTTTATTCTTTACCTAGATATTTTTCAATCACTATATTAAAATACCTTCTGATGGTCATTGGATTCTGGGTAACAGTAGGTTCAAATTTTTTTAGCCAAGCGGGGGAAGGGGAAACGGCACCTTTTGGGGGAATTATACGAGAAAGTTTAGGGGAGAACACTCCCGCTGGTTTTAGTTGATGTTGATATGATCAGCAATGCATTAGGTTATCTGGAGGGTTGTGGATGAACCCTCCAGGTAACCTTAACGATTCCAGGACCTCGAGGGCACGACATGCAGGACTTTCTAGGATAAATTTTGTCGAGAGGAAATGAAATCAAAAGAACAGCAGGTAGGAATTTAAGAAATTATTCTGCAAACAATTCTCTGAACTTTGGACACGCTCCCTGTGTTGTGGTAATTCCAATTTCTTTGAATTGTTTACAGTATTGATTTATGTTCTTCCACATTGAATGACTCTATTCAGAACACAACTGAACGTTATTTATTATTTAATATTTTATATATTTTTTAGCTTCTCCGGAATCTCTAATTGTCGCGTGACCGCTAAGAGGTGTTACTACCCTATTAGCATAAGATAGTGTACGATATTACCAGGATGTAGTTCATTACTCTGAATGCTTCCTAATATAGTGAAGATTACAGTGCTGTAGAGCATCTTGTGCTCTTATTCTATTAACTTCTGTTTTTCCTTCAATTAATATTTATTCGCTGATGAGTCGCATTTTGTTAGCGCCGCTACAATGCATTGTAGGTCGATTTCGGGTTAACCTGGAGTTTAGGGTATGTCTCACTTCGTTTCTCTTAAGCTCGCCAAATGTTTGTCGCCAAGAGAGAGCGCCCGAACATTTGTTCTGGATGCGAGTTGAAAATTTTCTCGGCGTCGTTTGCGCTTGCGCCGACTGATTTGTTTACCGGTCTACGGCGTATGCCCTTAATTTAGCCTCATTTCCATTGGTCCACTGTCTGTTCTCTTCGATTTGATTGGTCGGCGTACTAATTTGAATAATACTTTGTTTGGAACTTTTGATTATTTCCCAAACGATTTTCTTTCTATAACCGTTCTCTTCTAAATATTTTCGTTCATCGAGTTTGATGATTCTTTTTCTCTGTGTTGCTGATTATGGCTTCCAAATATCGAACAAGGAATGTTTTTTCTGGAAACAATAGCTCCCTTGCTACGTTTCATCGTCTTCAGGCGTCGTGTTTTTCCTGTGTTTGTGCTTCGTTTCTCAATGAAAAAGCGAAGCTACGAGGGGCCCGTTTTGCTGAAAGCGAAGCCTCTGAAGTTTTTTAAGTTAAAAAGATTTGCCCGGTACACAGTTTCAATGCCAAATCCATTGTGTACTCGACTTCTCGTTTTGAGATAGGCACGGAATGCGCGGGAGACCTATAAAAATCTCACTGCGCATCCTAAACAGTGTTTGGCGAAAGCAAATAAAATTGGCGAGAAAATAGTACGCACCCTAAACTCCAGGTTTACCCGATTTCGTAGGATGTGAATTTTATTTTACTCTATGTATTGACACTTTAGATTCCAACGCTTTAAAATTGCGAAATTATATGCCACTTGAACCAAATTTTCTGCTTCCTTATTTAATTAGTTTTCTTCAAGCTTTTAAAGAATTATTGACAACAATGTGTTAAAGTATCCATTTTGGCAAATTCCAGAAGCTTCTGCGTACTGTTTAAATTTAAACGCGTGCTTTAGTTCGTTAAACACAGTGGAGTCTCCCTATAATGAAATCGCTTGGTTCCAATTGAAAAATTCGCTATAGAGAAAATTTCGTTATACGGAGATTAGAGGTTTTTGCAGTTATTTAAGTAAATGTTCCAAACTTTTCAATTGGTGCGATAAGTTCAAATGTATTTAATTATGATTTTCAATTAAAAACGAAGTAATATATGTTATAAATTTGTTAAAATTATGCTAATTTTTATTGTATAAATAAAATGTTCAAAAGTGAAGACGATTCACCAATTTAGAGATTAATATGTACTAGTATGTACTTACGTTTATTTTACTTGAAAAATTCCGTTATTTTACATTGCTTTGCATTTCGCGATGTTAACTTTTCAGAAAAATTTTCACATTTTAAGAGTAAGTGATTCCAGAAACAGGCACGTGTGAGGGAATTGGTTGCGCAGAAACTATCAACTTTCTTCAAAAATGACAAAAATTGAGAAGATAAACCTCTGAAAAGATTCGTATAGGGAGACAACCACTTCGTTATATGGAGAATATTTTAAATGTTATTTAACATTCCGATTAAAAATTTCGTGATAGTGAGAAATTCGTTGTAGAGAGACTTCGTTGTAGGGAGACTCTACTGTATGTTTATTATTGTCTTTATCTTTCGATCTAGAGTGTGAGCGCTTTTGTTTTCTCCCTCCTTTACATTTTGTTTTCTCCTTCCTTTACATCAAATTATTTCCTAAACTTGATTTTCACCGCAACAAAATGCGTACATTTATTTTCTCTGAATGCGAAATTCAACCCAATCTACTAATATTTAAAAAATTACGGAAGGTTCCGTAAAGTCGGACATTCGCAACAATACGTGGCGTGACCGGGCAAACGGAAGAAAGTTCCGTCCGGCCCTATGCCAGTACTTCGGACCGGATCCGGCACAGCTGAACCACAACTACATAATTTCATCACGCAACAAGCAGATGAGTAACTTGTATTAAAATAAACTTTGATTAACTTTGATAAACGCATTGAAATAAACTTTCAATAGAATGCTTTACAGATGAAACAGTCGGTTTAAAATTATACACAGAATATAAAACAAATATTACATCAGTTAAGTCCCTTTCGAAATCTTTGCGGCATTAATGCAGCTGAAATACCAAAAATAACTATAGTTAATCACAATTCATAATAGCAATAGGTGGAGAGTTCGAGCGACCCTATTATTAATGAAGAACGTCATGCGTATTACAACACATTAAAGCTATAGGGAAAGATATCTTGAAATCAGTGGCGAATCCAGGATTCGGGTCTGGGGAGGGCTGAGGTCATAAAAATTTTGTATCGTCGTGACGAATGTCAAACCTCATGACTTATGTAAACCAAAACACTTTCACTTTACAGGCTTTCCTCTCCTGACAATAAGAATAATAAAGAACACTACAATACGTTCGATAATTTAATAAAAAATACGATGAAATAGCTGGCCAAAAAATGTTTTCGACCGCGTCATCGCTACAAGTGCAAGTGGAATGACTAGAAGAGTAGGAAAATTTTCGAGCCTGTCGAGTCAGAAAGCAATGTTGTCTCGATTTTATTACTATTCTTTTAAAATGAAAATTAAAATCAAACAGTTGTAGTGATTTTAAATTAAATCAAGAATTTTGGCTCAGTTCTGGGGGGGGGGCTGCAGCCCGATAGCCCCTCCCTTGGATTCGCCACTGCTTGAAATTAAACAGCATTTACCTCAAATCAAAGTTTCATTACAGAAAATACTATTTACGCATTACAGAAAATACTGTTTACACCAAATATACCAATTAATTTTAAAAAAAGTATCATATTCGGTACTTAAACAAAAAATATTATTTCTGCTAATTATTATTTTTATCAACATTTAGAAATCTGGAAGCTATAATCTGAGTTTCGATAGAAAAGAAACGTTGAATTTTACGCTAAAACCAGCTTACACAGATACGAAAGATCTAAATTAAGTTTCTCTATCAAAACAAAGAACATTAAATGGGGTTATTACTTAATGGTTTAACGATCTTACGTGTGTGATTCAGCATTTAATACCCTGACCTTGAACTCCGAAATAAGATAAACCTGTTACACGTGAATACATTTTCTGCTTTAATGGTCGAAGGATGATACGAAATTTCACATCATTATTAATGCTCTATAATTTGAATTAAGCAGCTAAAAAAACATATTTCAAAAATTACTCTTGCATTATTCTTAATTATCTTTAATTGGATTTCCAGGGAACTTTTGAAATAAAAATTGTAAATATTCAAGAAATGGTTTTGAAAGTCTGTTGATTCTTGACCTTCAAACTTTAAATGATCCTGTTTATGAATTTCGTCAACTGTTGGAAAACTCTGATGCGAATGAAAAATCTTGTGTATAAGTCAATTTATTTATTCAAATACAGTCGATGCTCGTTATAACGACCACACATTATAAAGACCATTCCATTAAAACGACCAGTGATAAAATCCCCAACTGTGTTTCCCTATGCAATCTATGTTATTTCACTTCCCGTATAACGACCGTCCAGTGTCGTCTAATCCCAATACAACGTCCAAATTCCGAGGACACTCTTTCCGGTATTTTTCCAAAATTCCTTTATTTTCTACTTTAAAATCTATTTTAGAAATATATTTGAAATTGATAAAAATTTTATTTTTAATATCAATGATAAAAAATAATTTGAGTATTTAGTTGGAATCTCTTTAAAAATAGCCTATTTTTACGGAACTGCTGAACGTGCATGTGCACTTTTTTTAATTATATCCACTATAGCGACCACTCCTTATAAAGACCTTTTGCTGGGGGTCGCAGAGGGTCGTTATAACGAGCGTCGACTGTACCAACATAGTCATTACAGGACGAGTAACGCAATACAAAACGTGGAAACTACTCGAATTCTGAATACTTCCTTAGTATAAAAGAAACTAAAAATAAACATGACGTCAATAACCTCCCATTTTTTTAAAAGTCACGTTGGTTAGCTTGCATTGCTTTTTGCACACAAAATATTAACCTTTAAAAGTTCAAAGTAACAGGATAAAAGTTTCAAGGTATACATTTTGAACAATGATTGGAGACCTTGAAACAATATTCCATAACAGCCCCATCCAGTTTCTACTATATAATCTCATAAAGGAACCATGTGACTGAAAAGCTATTGCATAAAGTGGTAGCAACACAAAGAAAACAATATGCAGTAGTAAGGTTAGAAATCGATCAACATTTGCCATATCTTTATCGGATTGATTTCTTTATCGATTTTCTTTCAAAACGGGATCGATTGTCTCGTTTTCAAACTACACGGTCATTATTTTTGTCAAAAATACATGGAAGCTATTTCTCGAAGCATATCATCTGGTGAGTTTTCTTTATCGATTTTGTTTGAGTATCGAGAAATTTAGAGAAATATTATTTAAAAAAATTTATAATCCAGATAATCGATTTCAAGGTTCCAACATATGATTTACTTTGCCTATTTAAAAGTGGGTTTTACAAAAGACTGGATTTAAAAATAGAAATCGAACTCGATTGTGTATACGAGGGTTATCAATTAGTCTCGAGTCAGGCTCTGTTTTTAAGAAACTATTTTTTTGTGGGGACGCACTTTCATCTTTACAGTAGTCTCCGCAATACAGCATTCTCAGCGTTCTTGTCGCTTCTGGAATATGTCCTGGGAGTCCAATTCTCAAACTGTGCCAAGCATCTTTTGCGATTCGTGTTGTGGGTTATGTTCTTCCTTTCTTGAAGCGTCGACACTTTGCACGACTCATGGCAGTATCGCCATAAACTTGCAAAGGCATGGGCAGTATCGCCATAAACTTGCAAAGCCATAGGCAGTATCGCCATAAACTTGCAAAGCCATAGGAAGTATCGCCATAAACTTGCAAAGCCATAGGCAGTATCGCCATAAACTTGCAAAGCTATAGGCAGTCAAATTAGGCAGAACGGCGACGGAGACACACGAAATGGTAGTGAAAGTGGACGCAGTGAGTAAAAAGTGTGTTTTTGAGTGGTTTAAACGCTTTAGAGACGGAAAGGAAGATGTCAAAGATGAGCCGCGTTCCGGTCGACCACCAACAAGCACAACTCCAGACAACATCGAACGAGTGCGACGGATGCTTGCGGATGATCGACGGCTGTCTTTGAGAATGATAGCAGAAGAATTGAAGATAAGCCTAGACAGTGTGAGCAACATTATTCACGAACATTTGCAAAAGCGTAAGAAAAAGGTCTAAGCTTTTCCGACATTACTCAGATCCAGCAACGTGTGACAACGGTGCTTCGAGCGATACCGAAAGAAGAGTTTGCTGACGGTTTCCAGCAGCTGTACAACCGATGTCAAAAGTGTATTGTAACTAATGGTGATTACTTTGAATGCCAGTAAAGGTATTTTGTTTGTATACATTGTTTCCTTTATTTTATGAGACCATTCGCCAAACTTTTCGAACGCACCTTGTATTATTTAATTTCCACTCAAACGATTATTTAGCACTTTCAAGGTGTGTGTCAGGCCTGGAACAAAAAGAGGAATAGACGAAACGTAAAAAAAGCTTACATTAAAGACGGGGAGAAAAATTCCAACACTTCATGCAACTCACGCCCGGATCCTAAAAACTGTGTTTAAGTTACGCGACTAGGTTCGGAGAAAAAATTAAAAAAAAAGCGTGAATAACAAAGACTTAGAAAGCTAAATAAGAAAAATAGGCTTAAATAATCACAATTAGAAATAAAAATTCATATTTCATCAGTAGTTTTTAAAAATAATAATTTTTTCAAAACTTTTAATAAAAATTTCGATGTTAAGAAAAACAGTACAAGTTTTAAAACATATGGGACATATTTAATTTTAATTTCGCACGCGTACTTTTCAAACTATCTAGAATGTAATAGACCGCAAGATAAAATTTATTTTAATAAATAAATATTTTATGAACATTGAAAGTTGACGTCATTGATTTTTCGCCAAAATTATCCTATGTTTTGAACTGAAAGTGACTGTAAAACATGACTAAATAAAACTATCATAAAATCTGCGGTTTATTACACCCTTAAAGGTTTCTAAAACATGTGTATCAATTTTAATGAATTGTTTTGAAGATATCGCGTTTTTCGTTGGCCAATCTTAGTGAAATTTTCATTTATCAGAAAACGCATTTACAAAATATAATAACACATTAGTTCAAATAAATATCAAAGAATAAAATATTCAAGAAATAAGAATGAAAACAAAGTCTGTTTTAGAATCTTAAAAGTTGTGGGTTTATTTTTAAATCCTAAAAAGTTTTTGAATTTTTCTTCGAAAATCGCTTTTTCAACCTAGTCGGATACCTTAAGTTTCAGTTCAAAACTGATACGCCGAGATAACCGCATATTTACGGATCCTACATAGTAAGGAATGAGGTCGCTTCTCATTGGCTCTCAGCGTCACGTGACTTGGCTTGCTTCTAAATGACGTCGTGAAACTAAACGGTACTTGTCAATGCTGAAGGTTCGTCCTTTATTACTTTTATTCTAAAAATATATTCATCATTTTCTTGAGAAACATCCAGATAATCATAATTAGAAGGTAGTTTTGATTTCTCCATGACGCGTTAGCGGAAGACAAAATAATTAAAATCCCGCTTAAGCGCCGTGCTATAATATCATTAAAGAAGCAAGCAAAATCACGTGACGCTGAGAGCCAATGAGAAGTGATATCATTCCCTACTATGTAGGATCCGTAAATATGCGAGATAACCACGTGCAAGGTGACAGTGTTGCCAACTAAACTAACTAACATTTTGGGAGGGAAACAAAAGTTTTCTATTTTCCCGTTTTGTTATATCGACAGCTGGCCACTTGATCTATTGGTATTGATATATTCACAGTTGAACGCTCCTGGTACTGGTAGGGCCTTTCCCCTACTAAAACAGAATTTTTTTAAAAACATTGTAGCAAAGGGAGCTAATGCATTCCTGTACATGTTAATACAATGTCTGTACAATAATAAAAATTAATGCAAAAATGCACAATTATTCGAAATAACGGAGACTCGCGGTGAGTATAAGCTTGATGTTTAAATAATGTTGCTTCAAAAATGCACAATTATTCGAAATAACGGAGACTCGAAATGAGTATAAGCTTTGATGTTTAAATAATGTTGCTTCAAAAAGATATTAAATCAGCCAAAATATTCCAATGACATTACTAAGGCAACAATCCCATAGCCGAAGTTTTGAAACGAGCACCCTACTTTATGTGGTGGTTTTAAAACTCCAGTAAAAAATCGGTAAAAAATATTTTAGTTTAATATTACTAAATTACAAAGGGCTCAAATGTAATAACTTTCACTTTCGTAAACAACAAGCAAGGTAATATTTCATGATTTACATTAGATATGCATGCACTAATGATTTTGATTTACTATCTAATTTTGAAAAATACACGTCAGTATACTTAATCATCAAATTTATAACCATTATCCTGTCTGTTGAAGCATTTATTACAGTATTCGTTTTTCAATCTCACAATTTTCAATTATCGTCCACTTATAATACACAAAAACATACTTAAATCACCGATTGATCATATCCTCATAAGACCCCATGCACCATAAATTTTCTTGTAAAAGCAGAAATTTATGGCTCTCCAAGTCGTTTTCGTTGCTACTTTGTATGGTAGACCATCACGTACGATAAGAACCAAGAAAATTGAAATACATAAATTACTTCCAAAATCGCCATAAATCTTCCCCAGCGCCTGAATAAAAAGATCAGAATTAAACCCAGGGTGGGTCGTGTTTAATAGCCATCGAGCTGCAATAATGACTTCACGAAGAGTTGATTTCCCATTTGCGAAGATTATGCTCGAGCCGGAACACGATATTCCCTAAGATTCGAGCTTGTTCTTCTTCATCTAATTTGCGTATGTATTACACTCGACTGCATCTGAATCGGAGATTACAGACTCAACCGAAAGGTAGACACAAAATAACAACATTAAAGGTACCGCCCGAAACAGCAGAACAAATGAAATTGGACGCGAGATGATGATCCGTTCTTATCTGCCATTACTGTCCACCCAAAATGCGGATGGAAAAGGAATATCAGTGCTTATGAATGCAGCGATTGCGAGAAAAGGGAGTTTATGTGACTGCAAATAATGTGTCGGCGCGTTTGTGTCATTGTTATGCTGCCGATGCATAACAATGATTTCATAGTTTCTTGCTGTTAAATTGCAGACTAATGGATTTTTCTCTGATTGAGGAGTCAAAATAATTTGTTTCGTTCGATTTTTCTCTTCATGCCACTTTCAGTGACTCATAGTCTAGGGAACAGGAAAGATTTTTCGAAGCATCGTCACGATGTGTTTTTTCAAGATATGAATTTTAATGACTATTTTAACCAGTCAGACATCTTACATTCATTGTGTTTTTCTAATTACTAAGTTCACTGAGTAATTCGATTATCTTCAAGATTTGCTCATTATTATATGAATAGTATACTGATAACAAATAATAGAAATTTAAATTAAAAGGAAAATAAATTAAAAGAAAACAATAATAAGAATGAAAAATAATGAAAACAATAAACGTTTTTGCGCGCAAACGCAGCAGCAAAAAGTAATTGCTTCAACAGAATTTTTTTTAAAAAATACTACAAAAACTATAAAATAAAAACCAAAAATTCTCTAATACTTAGAACATTTTAATTAGAAATTCTTCAAAATGGAAAATGAACTAAAATGGCTCACTCATCAGAAACCACACGCCATTTTTTAGTTCAAAAAAGAACAAGATTTTCTGTGGAAAGGAATGACAAAAAGTCAAAATTTATTCCTTCCTGTGGTCTGAATCAATATTTTTCATTATTATTATTGTTTTCTTTTTGTGTCTTTTAATTTATTTTCTTTTTAATTTAAATTTCTATTATTTATTTTTGTATTTTATTAGATTCGGCTGCATATGCGCCTTTCTATTTAATGCAAAATATATTTTTATTTTAATTTATTTAAATTTAATTAATTAATTTTGCAAAATGTTATGAATTGTAACTATTAATACTGATAACAACGTAGAATTCGGGTTCAGTTTTGTCATATTCAAGATATGAATTTTAATGACTATTTTAACCAGTCAGACATCTTACATTAATTGTGTTTTTCTAATTGCTAAGTTCACTGAGTGATGCGATTATCTGCAAGATTTGCTCATGATTATGCGAGTAGTATACCGATAGCCTCGTAGAATTCGCGTTCCAATTTTGTCCATATTCAAGATATGAATTTTAATAAGTATTTTAACCAGTCTGACTTGTGTGACTTATTTTGTTATTATACTTCTTAAGGTCATTGAGTAAAGAAATTATCTTTATGATTATAAGCAGAGTATACTGGAAACCTAGCAGAATTCGGGCTCCAGTTCTGTCATATTCAAGATATGTGTTTTAATGACTACGTTAACCAGTCATGCATCTCACATTTGCTGCTGCTACTGCGAAGATCATTGAGATACTATGTTCTTTATGATTTGCCAATGATTATTTGCAGAGTATACTATAAACCAGGCCGAATTTGGGTTCCAATTCTGTCTATAATATTTAATTTATAGAGATTTTGTAATTTTTTCGAAAACAATTAGAAATATGAAGAACAGTTCCAAAGCAGAGAAACCCGTTCTCTTATCATTTATTAACTATCATATTGTTATTATGCCTATAGATATCATAATAATATTCGATCTTAATTGGAACTTAAAAGATACAGAAAAAGTAAAGTTTCTTGCCGACAGCATAGATATTTTGAGATGAAAATCAATTTTATATATAGATCTCATGATTGTTGCTCCTTGAATAATATGCAGTGTCGTTTAAAACTGATTAAAAACTCATAAAATGAATAAAAGCACTCTCAGAAGACTTTCAAAATTCATAATATGAAACTTAAAATAAGAATTTATTGATTGAAACTTTATGAAAGAAGTTGAAATGTAACGTAAAATGTAAAATCAAAAATAAGTTTTGAAAATGTTATTAATTCGAGTCATCTGACTTCTAAGCTAACTTCAGATAATCTTAAAATTATTGTTAAAAACTTCTTTGCATAGACGGAATGCCGCCCCATGTCCACGTCTCTGTCCACCAGTTCAGTTGTTGCCATGGCAGCAACTGAACTGGTTGGATAGACGTGGGACGGAAGAAACAAATTGATAGGGGGAGAAAAGTTGGATATAATAGTATGGGGTACGCAAAAACAAAAACAAAAAAAAATCAAGGGGTACGCCAGGGAAAAATGGTTGGGAACCCTTGTTCTACAGCTTCAAAGTTTCAAAACCGAGGGCCATATTTTTGCAGATGGATTCGTAGAGAGCATTAAATTAAAACAACAATAAAATCTTAATGATGATTAGAAAGTCATTTGTCGTCCGGAACATACGCCAATACTTGGGAACCCTTGTTCTACAGTTTCAAATTCGAGAGTCATATTTTTGCTGATGGATTCATAGAGAGCATTAAATTAAAAAAAATAAAATCTACTGACGATGATTAGAAAGTTATTTGTCGTCCGGAACATACGCCAGAAAAAAATGCTTGGGAACCCTTGTTCTATAGTTTCAAATTCGAAAGCCATATTTTTGCAGAGGGATTCATAGAGAGCATTAAATTAAAACAAGAAAAACTAACTATTATTAGAAAATCATTTGTCGCCCGGACTATTTTTCTTCTTGTTAGGAAAGAAAACCATAGCAAAAAAGACAATCTTTCCGCACAAAGTGATAACAACAAGACGTCAGAAAATGCAAATTTCAGCACTACCTATCTTTCCTAATGATATCTGTGCAACTGAGTCAGCTCCAAGTGCAGTTAAGGCAACGCAAACTCCTTATTCTTCGCACTCGAAAGGCTAATTTCCTTGTGGGAAGAATGCCAGGTCATCTCCAGATTATGCACAAACTAACACATACGCTCCGCTAGAAATTACTTATGCTCTTGAGTGAAATGCGATTTGGGGATGAGCACATACAATGTTCTTTTTCGGACCTTAACAATTGAATAATGGCATTTGCGATAATACTCGAGTCATTGATTGAGTCAAAGAGACCGGTGCCAGACGCTTTTTTCTTTCTTTTTTCGACGAGTATTTGCTGGATAAAAAACAACCAAGACTTCGTTTCCTGCTATTTCTTTTACATGTACGTAAGGCGCACCTTATGTAACAATTTTCTTTTCGTCTTTTTTAAAGTAATTAAGAATTTTATGAAAATTTGTATAGTTTTAGAAACAAAATATAGTGAGTGTCCTTGCCTCGTCTGTTTTCGCATACTGCCAATTGAGAATTATACTCTTGTACAAGATGAGTCAAAATGAATGCCTGTGTTAAAGCTTTACTGTGCAACAAGTTGATGATATATTTAATTGACTGATACACAGGGCTGTAAATACAGAGAGTCGGACCGCGGAACAAAGCACTATCGTGAGGACCCCCTTCCCCAACAGAAAAACAAATACTTACAATCGATGAAAAAAACAAGATTCCATGAGCATCGACCTAGCTACAGTAGCACTTGTCTTTTAGCTGACCAATTAATACGCTGAGTGTCATCCCTGAGTGTCCGACTTGAATCTTCCCCCTTCCTCCCCTTCCGAATTATGACTGGAGAGTGGATGGACGTCTTTCTTACAATTTCCAGGTCACGACACATATTGCTACGAAAATATAACTTCTAACCATCTTCTGAAGCTTAGATTAATGCAATGAGAACTCCCTCCTCCCCTTGCGAACTATGACTGTGGTCACTAATCAGTGGATGGACGTCTTTCTCTCAATTTCCCGGTTACGTCACATATTACTACAAAAATATAACTTCTGAAGCTTAGATTAATGCAATGAGAACTCCCTCCTCCCCTTGAGAATTATGACTGTGGTCACTAATCAGTGGATGGATGTCTTTCTCTCAATTTCCCGGTCACGTCACATATTACTACAAAAATATAACTTCTGAAGCTTAGATTAATGCAATGAGAACTCCCTCCTCC
>BGPR01000059.1:1501599-1519835 GCA_013235015.1 Araneus ventricosus
TGCGAATTATGACTGTGGTCACTAATCAGTGGATGGATGTCTTTCTTTCAATTTCCCGGTCACGTCGCATATTGTTACAAAAATATAACTTCTACCCATCTTCTGAAGCAGGGGTTCTCAACCTTTTTATCCTCGCGTACCCCTTGATTAGTCTTTTCATTTTCGCGTACCCCTTACTGTCATACCCCCCCCCCCTTCATCCGTCTATGCAAAGAAGTCTTTATCAATAATGTTAAGAGCTTAGCAGTGGTGTAGTCGCAAAATAATCACTACGCTCTAACCTGGGTGACAAAAATCTCGCTGTTTTAAGGACGTTTTCACCATTTTTTTTCTCATTTATTTCTCTTGGGAAAAAAGCAGTGCCGCAACGCCCGTTCCGGCTCCACTACACCCCTGGGGCTTAGGTAAGCTTAATAGTGAAATAACGCGAATTAATGGCATTTGCAGTACTTATTTTTAATTTTATATTTTATTCCAATTTTAAAATAGTATTAGTTAAATGGCAAAACAAATAAAAACAGTATTGTAATAATTTCACATTAACTTATAACGTTAGCTAAAAATTACACTTCGCAATAATCAGTTATTCAGGTGCAAGAAAATTTCAATGCAATCGTTGAACTTGTTTCGGAGCTGGGTTTTATAAAATTGGGTTCAAATGAAGTAAGCTATAATCTCATGTATGGAGCTGCGTCAAGCTTATTTCGATATTTATTCTTAATATATGTATAAGACGAGAATGCTCTTTCTACAAGTTCTGTGTTCGCGTTATGAAATATTTTATTGCTTTAGCACCAAGTTCTTGGTACTCTTTTTTCACTGCTATCCAGAAGTCAATCAATTTTCTTTTTTAAAAATTCAGATTCTAATGAAGAATCATTGGAAAGTTCAATTAATTTTTCTTTTTCAGAAATTGTTAATTTTTCAGCTTTTTGAAAAAAAAGGCTTCGTTGAACGGATTTAAAATTCACATATCTGCATCACTGCGGTTCGGAAAATATTGTCTGAATGACAACTCATGTCCTTTTAAATGTGCTATTATACTAGTTTTTACTTATTTTGTTAATTTAAGTTCGTTCTCAGATAAAAAGCTGTGAAGTGTCTCAAAACCTTCATACTGTTTTTTTCAAATACAGGATTCCCAAAAATTCAGCTTCTTAATCATAGTCTCGATTTGGTAAAATAAATTCAGTCTCGATTTGATAAAAATGGTTGTGGAATGGTTCTGTAATCCTAAATTAAGTTTATTTATTTCTGAAAAAAAATGTCAGATAAGTACGCAAGCTGCTGCAACCATTCACTTTCATAAAATTTAGAGCTCAACGTAAGAGGGTTGTTGTTCTTAAGTTCTTCAAAGAACATATGAACTTCATGTCTCAGTTCAAACAATCCTGCGAGTACATTTCCTCGAGAAAGCCATCTCACTTCTGTGTGCAAAAGCAACGAATTGCCCATGTCTCCACACAAAGATTTGAACAATCGGGTGTTAGTTGAATTAGCTGCTAAATGCCGCATTAGTAAAGATGGTTTCTTGCTGCCATTTTATACCTCTCCACAAACAAAGCAGAGTGGTTTTTGACAATCTTCATCACCCGTAGAATATTGACTCTTCTTCGGAGACGCACTGATATTTTGAGTTTTTTTTTTAACAAATCAATTTTATTTCTTACCTGAACAGGCCAATTAGTCGGCCTTTGCACTTCATAATTATCATCTTGGTGATCCACAGTTATCTCCATAGCTGCCAAATCGGTGGTTCGAATTTCGGTTCTAGTAACCGATCTCCAGTTTTCAACCACTTGTCCATTTTGAGAAGTCAAACAATATCGAACTGAAGTCACTCTTAAAGATAAGCACTTCAAATTGAGCACGCATAGCCTACAAACACCAGTTTTGAGCCACAAACCAATCGAAATGAGCACCCATAAAAGCTGAAAGCTTGATTTATAAGAACAGTCGTTATTCATTATGCATCCCAATCGAGCAATAATGATGTCTGCGTTTAATCATGCTTTTTATAAAAACTCAAAAACAAGAATCTTAGAGAGGATTCCGGATTATTCTCTATAAGCCTTTACCAGAAGAACAAAAATAAAAAGCATACCACACTGGCTCCTAGTGAAGCTACAGCTTTTGCGAACACACTGTTGATTCATGCATAATCGGGGCTAGTGAACACAAAATATCAATCATTTCTTTTTTCTTATTTTGAGCGTAGGTTAGACTAGCACAACTTTCACTTTTATTTTTCACACGAACTTGGGAAGACCACAGAGAAAAAGAAAAACAAAATATTGTAACTTTTTTAATTCTTTTCATTTTCTTGTGTCCGCCATTACCGACTTTGATTTCGAGTACCCCCAACTGGTCCAACTGGTCCGTACCACAGGTTGAGAACCTCTGTTCTAAAGCTTAGATTAATGCAATGAGAACTCCCTCCTCCCCTTCCGAATTATGACTGTGGTCACTAATCAGTGGATGGACGTCTTTCTTCCAATTTCCCGGTGACGTCGCATATTGTTACAAAAATATAACTTCTAACCATCTTTTGAAGCTTAGATTAATTCAATGAGAAAGTATACTCAGCTAAAAAAAATCTGCAGAAAATCTGAAGGTATTTGGAACATGTTTTCTTTAGATTTTCTGCAGAAAAAAAATGCAGAATATCTGAAGAAAACCATGTTCCAAATATCTTCAGATTTTGTGCAGAAATAAAATGTAGAATATGTTCCAAATACCTTCAGATTTTTCTACAGCCAAGGTTTAATTATTAATTTCATTAATCTAATTTGTGATTCAACTTCAAACTCATCCTGTCCGGGATTCGAATCTGCGATCCTATGGTTGACTGGTGGGAACGCTAACCACAACGCCACGCGGGAATACACGAGATAGGGGATAAATTAATCTATTTGAGTTCTAGCGTCACCATAGCTCTCGAGGCGCCATCTAGTGATGTAAAAATCAACCAAGGTTAGAATACGTGTTTCAAAGTCGTAGATATGAGTAACAGATGATATTTGTAATATTTTTGTTCAAAAATTTAGATTCTCTGTTTCAATAAATTCGTTTTCACCTTCTATCTTTCTGGTAAGCCTTCTTTCCATCCAAAGGGCGCAAGCTTCACTTTTCCTTTCTTTTTGGAGGAAAATAGCTAGTCAGAAAGACAGTTGGAAAACTAATTGGAAATTAATTAAATTATGGGGGAAAAGTTGAAAATGGTAAAACCTCAAATATTTATTGTAAAGATTAATTTAGAATTCATTTTTTCAGTGGCATATTTAAAAAATTTATTGCCTAAGACAATTTTCGATTGGGAAATTTTTTGAAACTCCTGTCTACTGTAGAATTAAAAAGTAATGATAATTACATTCTAATTTCGTTTTATATCATTTGGAAAATAAAGCTGCAATATTAGAGAATATGGTGCAAAATGTGTATTTAGAGAAATATAGATATTATGAAATTGCAGTCAAATCTTCAAAAAATCAACAGATATTGGTCAAGTTTAATAATTTTGTGAATATCTGTTAAATAGCTGCAAATTGAATTGAAGACAAAATGCAAAGTCTTAAAAAATCTACAGGATATTTAAAGAAAAAATAAAAATATTTTTTGGCAGATTTTTTGCAGATTAAATTGAAGAAAAAATGCAGATTTTTTTTGTATTAAAAAAATCTGCAGAATATTTAGAGGAAAATATAATAAGAATTTTGTGCAGATTTTATTCAGATTAAATTGAAGAAAAAATGCAGATTTTTTCTGTCTTCAAAAACTCTGCAGAATATATTTAGAGAAAAATATAATAAGAAAATTTTCTACAGTTTAAATTGAAGAAAAAATGCAGATTTTTTCTGTCTTCAAAAAATCTGCAGAATATATTTAGAGAAAAATATAATAAGAAAATTTTCTGCAGATTAAATTGAAGAAAAAATGCAGATTTTTTCTGTCTTCAAAAAATCTGCAGAATATATTTAGATAAAAATATAACAAGAAAATTTTCTGCAGATTAAATTGAAGAAAAAATGCAGATTTTTTCTGTCTTCAAAAAATCTGCAGAAATCTTTAAGAAAACTTCGAAAAAAAATTTTTTCTGCAGATTTTTTTAGCTGGGATATGAATTCTATATGTAGAAAAAGTTAAGATAAAAATATAGTTCAACTCATATCATGCACCATTTCCCATGGCTAAAAATAAAACACTCTTGAAAATATGAAATTATATACATATATGTATATAATTCAAAATCTTGAATCTTTTTTCAAATTAAATCTTTTTTTAACGTCACTTAATTTTTAACTACAAACGAATTACTTCTACTTCAATCTTAGATAAACGCACTTCTACTTTAACTTACAAAGCCAAGAGATCTTCGGGACTTTATTCCATTTTCTCAGCAGTATAAAAAGGCATGATTGCCACCATCTTTCTCTTTTTAAGATGTAACACTCTCCTGGTAGGACGCGCGGTTTTGCGCGTCCCCATTACCCTTGGTCATGGGCTTGGTTAGTTGTGATTATTTTATCTATTTGATATAACCTGCATCATCATCATCTTTAATTCAAATGAGTAAATAGACACTGGATCAAATATTGCCTACTTCATTTCAAAATGCATGCTTATACCTCAGAACAGAAAACCACTTCATGCCCCCGTGGCTATAACCTTTTGGTTATTTAACTCTTTAATCCCGAGGCCAATCCTCTAGCCCCATTAAAACCGGCACTTTTTGGGAAGATGCGACATGAATTGGACTCTTCCAACCTGGGTGGTCATTTACTCCACCCCTTCTATAACCTTCCCTTAAAGCGCACGGAAATGGGCTGTGATGGGCAAGGATAATTGGACCTCCTATCCCGCTTATTTCCTAAACGATTTCAGAACCTCCTCCCCTTAAAAGAAGCGAAACGCCCAGACCGACCTTCGTCGCTGTTAAGGGAACATTGCTAGGCCGCCCCTGACCACCTCGCTCGGTATGAGAGGGTTAACTGAGTAAAAAACTGTTTCAACTACTCTCTCAATTTAAAAAAGGAAATTTCTGCATTACAGGTTTTTTTTCCAATCAATTTTTTAAATGTATCCCATAATTTTTTATCACCCTGTATTACCAAGTGCCAAATTCCCTTTATCTAGCTTATTGCATTTTTGGGTTATCAGACAGATCGATAGCTACATGTCCAAAAATGTTTTTGGAGTCGGGGGAGGTCTAAAACGCTGAGATTCATCAAACACGTGAGACAGAATTTTCAATAGAAATCTACAACTTTGATATAAATATCACATAACAAATTTCATCCTACAGCTTCGCTCCATTTTTGAAGTGGTGTGCTCACAGATAGACAGAAATATTTCCAAAAATCATGCATCATAACTCAGGGTGATCTTAAGAGTGTAGATTCATGAAATTCTGTTATCGCAATTTTTGGGGTTTACACCCAGATAACAATTTTAGTTTGCAGCAAAGTTGCAGCAATCTTGCTCTGCAGAATCTGCAAGCTTGCAACAAATTTGAGATGACGAGAGTGCAAGCTTGAAATAAGCTTGCAGCACGTTAACGTCAGCTTCGAAGTCACCACGCGACGAACTTGCAGCAATCTTGTCACGTCAAACTCATTGCAAACTATAGCAAAAACAGAGTACGAACGCAACCCGGATTAGAACTCGCGACCTACCGCTTCCTAAGCTGAAGCTCTAACCACTCGGCCAGTTAAACTCTGAGAGTAGAAAATAAATTTCGCTAATACATCGTTCGATTCGATTCGTATACGATTTATTTTAAATTGTTTTCTTGATTTCATTAATTTTTTGAGTTGAGAATATGATTTGAAGTCAAAGAGAGAGCGATTTTCTCTAATAACTACGTTTTGCTAGTATAATAAATTATGAAATTAGAGTTCAAAAGTAATTACTTTAAAATGGGACAAAATGTATAAGTTATTATTTTCCAACAAACATTAACTGTTTTAGGTTCAATTTTGTTTATAAACGTTAAAGTTTCAACATTAAGAAAAAGGCGATATAGTTTTCTTTAAAGTGCGAGTTCTATATTTAGTAAAGATGTTTCAAAATTTTTTTATAAAAAAGTTAGTTTTTTCTCAAATTATCATTGATTTATTGAATTAATAAAAAGAAGGACGGTCTAGGAGATTCTATTAAAAATTGGATGTTTTTTGAAACAGAGAAAGATCTTTCTCTGTTTTAGTGTCTCTTAGTGTGCTCTATCATCTTTGCAGCAAACTTGTTTTGAAATCGTGCTGTGAACTTGTCATGCACATTCACAGCAATCTTGCATTGCAAGGAGGGGTGGCGCTAGTTGTCTATTTTCGCCGTGGCGAACTTGTCGCAAACTCGTTTTGCAAACGAGGGTGGCGATTCTGCATTGTTAGTTTGCAGCAGTTTCGCTTCAAATTTGATGCGTCAAATTTGCCATGACAAGATAGTATCAAGTAAAAATCAAGCTTGCTGCAAACGTACGTGCTATCTGGGCTATACTTACTCTAGTGTTTTTAATATACTTCGTAAACGAGACAGTAAATATTATTCCGAACTTTAAAGTGCTACGAAGGTAGAGGCAGCTGCATGCACTAACGGTGGAAAGGTTCCAATATTGTCTGTTTTCATATACGGAAACCCTCCGAGCTTTTGCGCATGCACCAGTCAGCTTCGAGTCCACAAAAATAGGGGTGAAATGAAAGATGGTCGAAGACATGTTTACTTTGTAGTAACGTTACACAAGTTTCGAATCAATACAAAACAGTACGTTTCGAAAAGAAAATGAATATCAACATTAGAAAAGAGTAGCTAAAAGAAAAACACTTTAATAAACAACCCCGGTTTGCTCGATGCATATCACCCTCTCTGTGCAATAAAATCGACCAAAAGTGATAGGGACTGGTTTTTGAAATGAATAGTAGGAGAAAGTGGGGTAAAACCGGGTAGCTATGATTCGACGGCCTGTTGGAGCTAAAATATTCCACATAGAACTCTCAGATTTTATTAAAATACTAGCCGCCTTTGGCGACCAGTTTGTTCGCCGGGAATATGATTTCATTTCAGTCTTGTATCATTTTCTATTGATGATTCTCTGAACAACGTAATTTTAAACTTCAGATTGTGGTAGATATTTAACCCATGTTCTATTAGAGACCTTATACCTGTTCTGTTCATTGTCTATATAACTGTCCCTAATGGAGTCAAATAACTGCCCATGTCCAGTAACCCCTAATACCACGTTGTCGGCATTATTTTCACTTTCTTATTCTTCTTGTAAAATATAAATTTGATTTCAGCATTAAAATGACGCAGCAAATTTTATGGTCAGCGGCGTGTTAGCTGGATTAAAACATGCTGAAAAAAGAATAAAAACATAGCAACCATAACCTTTCAGCTTATGTTTCTTAATATAAGCAAAACATTATGTCGTAGAGCTTGGTTTCCAGATTTTGCAAAAATCTTGATGAAAAAAAATAAAAAAGTAAAATGTATTAGGATCCTATCTCAGATTACAACCAGCGGGAGTGGTCTCCCCTAAACTTTCTCGTATACTCCTAACAATGTGGAGAAAAATAAGCTAAAAGGCAGCAATACGAACAAGCATCCCTAACCGCAGTGGAGAAAGGAAGCTTGGGAATCGGAAGCTTGGAGGCGGAAGGCGTGGGTAGAAGCGGAAAGGATTGGCGCAAGTGATTCTCGCAATATCGGCCTCGCGTCATTGGGTGATGAGAAAAGACAACTAGTCGATTTGAACACCTTCTTTTCGACCGATTGAAACGAAAATTGGGCGCGGATCTACAATTATTGTTAGCAGACCTCATACCAATTTTTATTTATCATAGCTTTACGGTTTACGAGTTATATTGTTTAGAAGTATGCGATTATACAGACCAACAGACAGTCAACCCTTTGACGGATTTGGCCCAAAATTATATACGGACCTACATTCATGACGATAAAACTTTGTACCAAATTTTATCCATCTTGCTATTCAAGTTTATGAGTTATAGCGTTCGCATGACCTCGAATATACAGACAGACAGACTTCCCGTTTACGGATTTTGTACAAAATCTGAAAGAAACCTACACATTATGTTTAAAGACCACATACCAAATTTCATCCCCGTAGCTCTAATAGCTTTCGAGTTATCGTGTTCACAGACAGACATAATTCCAAGATTGTGTTTTTCGGACTCAGGGAGGTCTAAAACGTGGAGATTCGTCAAAATCTCGAGTTCGAATTTTTTGACGATTACGATACTTTCTCTTTGTATACTTAATATACGAGAAAGTAAAAATGGAAGAGAAACACACAAATAAATATTTTTTCAAGCACTGAAAACGGTTTGAGTTGCGTTGCAACAATGAAAAGTATTGTTGTAAATTATGCCAAAAGTATTTTAAAAAATTTATTAAAATTCGAGAGGACATTGTACGGAGATTTGATTGATATCATGGTAAAAGTAATCTTTTGCACTTTCAGGTGGTAAAAAAACGAGTTTTGTGCCGTAATATATTCGGAAGTTATTAAGCAAAAACGCCGAAATTTCACCTAATTTTTAATTAATTAAAATTTCAAACAAAGGACACGGAGGTGCACATTCCCACTCTTCAAATTATGTTTGTGCCAAATCTCGTAGGTCTAAGTCTAGCGGACTGCCCTGCAGAGGACCAACACACACACACACACACACACACACATTCTCCTTTATTATTAGTAGAGATTCATTGTTTATCGGTGTATAGTACATGTTTCCATAAAAGTCACAGTTTCATTACTGATTTTTATCAATGTTTTTTTTATAATAAGTCAAACTACACATTTTACTCCACTAGTGGGGTAAAACTGTGTACACATGTTAACATTATGGGGAATTAGGAAAACTCTATTTTCAGTGAAAAAGTTGCAATCACTTTTATTTTATACGATAACTTAATTATATTAGTTACAAAATCACATGTAAAACTGTTATTTTCTTTCTCCGCGCCACTGCAGCTTTCGTGGGCACAGCTAAAACAGTTTTTACATTGGATTAACCCTTCTTCTTTATTAAAATTAGAAAATGCATCATTAAAATATAAACAATCAACGACTGATGTGTTTTTATCGTCTTCATCGGAGGAATCATCCATACTGACTGTCCCGGTCTTACGCCACTTGGAGTACCCGGTTGTACCCCGAGTACAGAGGTTATAAAAGACTAAGTAGAACCGCGCAATAATTGGAGTAAATCCTTATTGTTTGATAGGGTATAAACCCTTAGTAAACGTATATTAAGTTGGACTAAATACAGTTTTTATAACTGTAACTATCTGCATGGCCCGGCGTTGTACGGGCTATCTCGAATAATGCGTCATTCTCTGGCGGAGAGAAGAAGTGAGGTCATGTGACACAAACGCTTAGATAAATCAGCGTTGCAGGAGATACATATTTTTTCATATTCCCTCGTCCCACATGGAACAAGATGCGCTACATACATAAAATCTCAAAGTTAAATCTCAAGGAAAACATACATATTAGGTAAAACACCCAATTTGAGCGATTTAATTTTCCCTGTTTCTTTGTATCAATTACCAAAACCGCAAACAACGTCATCCATGTTGCATTGTTGAGGGATCCATATTGTATTGTTGAAGTTTTCATCAATGAAACAGAAACACGCAATTAAATATTTGCTTAAACAATAAAAAAAGATTTGAATCGGTCTGCAACAATGAAAAGTATTGATGTAAATTAGTTTTTAATTAATATCTTTTTTACTAATTAAAATTTCGGAATTTAAATGGCCAAAATGGATTCCGTAGATTATTCCCCATCTTTTGGTACTTTCCGCGCGCTTCTCCGTCCAGCGGTTCGTGAGAAGATAGCCTCACATACATAGATACGCGTCGATTTTAATAGTGTAGATAGTTTGAACTCAAACGATTATTAAAAATCTGATGTCTTAAAACAAATAAACCGTCACAGATGCAGTGAATTCAATGACTGTTGCTCTTTCTTGTCTAATAGAGTGTAATTTAGTATCTGTCAGCTATATAGGAAAAATAAAAACGTCAGAATCAATGGTGCCCGGTTTTGCCTCACTCTCCCCTAAATAGTATGCCATTATTGGAGGATACAAAATCTTTGGAATGTGAGACGCGATCTGCAATATATTTCAGGAACTTCCAAAAAAACTGTTAAAACTACCGCATTAAAGCTTTAAGTTTTGTGGTCTGACCATTATTTAAAAGCAATCTATACAATTTCAACAGTTAACACAAAGCGACTACAATTTAAATTAAATAGAGGCAACATAACTTTCGCATCAGTGCAACTCCTAAAATTTGTTTAAATTAATTGTCAAACGTATCGAGAGAGTTTCCCAACGAGAATGGTAATGCTTTTAATTAATTTTAATCCCGACGATTTAATCCGATAACAATTTTCCATATTTCGTTCAATTATGCAGTTCATCTCTCGCATAATCACATTAATGTAAAGTTCGCTCGTCCGGACTTTAACGGGTGAATGCATCGACGAACAATCGCACGCATTCGATGAAACAACTGGATACACGAGTTCAGCGCACATTTAAGCCGATGAACAGTTTGATGCGGTACATACTAACTAAAATACTACTGATGCGCTCGGATATTAATTTAACACATGCGACAGTACGCAAATTGGATTTGTATTATTGCAAATTAAATATTTTATATTTGAAATTGAATTTCCGAATGCAAACTTCCTTGTATGTTCAGTTCCACGAATAGTAGACAAACTCCTCTAAATGCCTTTAGTTCTTAAATATAGTCTGAATAGGATCAATATATAATTAATTTCTGTTGATAGTTTGATTAAAAAAGTAACAAGTAGCGTAAACATATACATTCAATATTAATTGAAGATGATGAGATATAGAAAACAGTGAAGAGTTGCTCAAAATATTGCGTTATCCACATCGCACTTATATATTGAAGGTATATATGGGTGGTCTTCAGAGACGAAATCTATAATTGGAAAACGCAATAATTGCGTTATACACATCGCACTTATATATTGAATTTTTTATGGGTGGTCTCCAGAGGCTAAATCTATAATTGGAAGTGGAAAACGCAATAATTGCGTTATCCACATCGCACTTACATATTGAATTTTTTTAAGGGTGGTCTTCAGAGACTAAATCTATAATTGGAAATGGAAAAACGCAATAATTGCGTTATCCACATCGCACTTATATATTGAATTTTTTTAAGGGTGGTCTTCAGAGGCTAAATCTATGATTGGAAATGGAAAACGCAATAATTGCCAGAAAAGAAAAAAAATTGTGTTAAAATATGTTTTATACCAAACTTTTTAACCATGGAAACACTACAAGTGTCCAATATACTCTAAGTAATTGAAAAACGCTTTGATAGATGTAGGCCAGTGATTTAAGCAGCACGATGTATAATGTAGAATGTGTCATGATTACGGTCGCGACCATTATTATTTTATCAGCTGTTTAGTACCACTGACCTAGAATTTGAAACTTATTTTTTGCTCTCCTGTAAAATTTGCAATATAACGCTCACTATTAACATAGTTCATTTAACAGTTATATTATATGTCAAGATATATTGTAAAACCGGGTACCCTTTATTCTGGCGCTACTATTTTTCTATATCTAGCAGACAGAAACTGAATAAAACTCTACTAGTCAAAGAAAAAGGAACAGTCATAGCGGCGGGTTGTAGCTGCTAAATTCACTGCATCTGTGAAGGTTTATTTGCTTTAAGACGACAACTCTCTAATGTTCGTTTGATTTTTGTTGTTCCTGCTACAAGAATCACCCAACTTTAGGACAAAACATTTATTGACGCACCCAGGGACATATAGAAGACAGCATTACACATTACAACTACGCACACAGCGAAGCACACAGCAAGTGAGTAACATCGTTATGACTCGAAGAAGGAATGCATTAAGTAAAAAGCGGCAGGCGCCGATTCACACAGATAATTCATGCGCGCAAGAAAAATAGTTCGCTCGCCTCAACCCAACAATTTTAAACTATCCTTACTTAATAGACATTAAAATTATAAAAAAACTATATTTAGTCCAGCTTATTATACGTTTAATAAGGATTTATACCCTATCAAATAATAAGTATTTACTCAATAATTTCACGGTTTTATTTCGATTTTTATAACCTCTGCAAAGCGGGTACTCCAAGTTGCGTAATGCCGGGACAGTCAGTAATGGTGATTCCTGCAATGAAGACGATAAACTCACATCAGACGTTGATTGTTTATATCTTAATGCTGTATTTTCTAATTTAAATAAAGAAGAAGAGTTAATCCAATGTAAAAACTGTCTCAGCTGTGCCCACGAAAGCTGCAGTGGCGCGGAGGATTAAGACGACTGCTTTACATGTGAATGTTGTAACTAATATTCTTAAAATGTCGTATAAAGTAAAAATGATTGCAACTTTTCCACTGAAAATAGAGTTTTTCTAAGTCCCCATAACCTTAACATGTGTACCCGGTTTTACCCCACTAGTGGGGTGAAACTGGGTAGTTTGACTTATTTTATAAAAAAAATCATTGATAAAAAATGTAATAAAACTATGACTTTTCTGGAAAGGTATATTGTACTCCGATAAACAATGAATATTTTAATAAAATTTGACAAGCCCTATGTCGAATATTTTAGCGTCAATAGGCCTTCGAACCTTACCTGCCCGGTTTTACCCCACCTTCCCCTAATTGCAAACTGATGTTCAACAATGGAACATAACACCACAGCATACCCCCGAACTCGGCGTCTAAACGGCACCCTGTCGGTTGGATGAGTATGTGTGAAACTTTATTGAAAAACAAAAGCAAAAAAAAAATACATCATGAGATATAAAAACAATTTGAAAGGGAACATAATTATACATGAACAAAGAAGAATAAAATAAAAACACATTGAGGATTACAATCCAAGTATAATATAAAAATTTACAAGGGGAGTTAGTTATCAAATTTGAGTGCAGTAAAAGGGTTGAATGTTTCATTTAGTTACATTTTTTCATGCAGTTGCAGCTCCATGATTCGGGGCTGATAGTGGTGTTCGATGCGACGAAAAAGAAGAATTGAATAACGTATTACACCGGTTATATTAATGCAAATTGTCGCAACCATCCCAAAAATCGTGGGAATGTTTTTTTGTTCCGTTTTGTTATTTATACTGAGGGATCGCTGGAATTGTTACTCAGAGGTTGGCAGTGATGTGAAGTGTGAATTTTTCGAAAGAATTACGGAAGAATTGGTGGTGGCTGGTTGCTGCTTTTAAGCTAGTGTGCTCTGCTGCTCAGCTGGAATACTTCGAACTTCTGGTTCTAGGAAGTGAATCTTTGGAAATATCTATTTCTAGGCAGGAGTATGTGACGATGTTGCATTTTGACTTTTAATTAGGTCTTCGTTAGTCGCCAGGAATGTGATTAAATTATCTATATTTCGTCTTGAGAGTTTTCTAGATAAGGCGCTCTTCCACCAATGGAACAAGCAGTGGCTTAGCGAGTGTAAGTAGCCCCGAGGCAAGGTATTTTTTTCAGCAAGATGTGAATTCGACTTCAAAAAGTGGCATAAATGCGCAAACATTTTCCCCTCATGCTGTCTCCTAAACCTGGAACACAGGATATCTATACTCTGCTCCCTCCCCTTCCCTCTACTACACCAGAGAACACAAGTTTATCACGTGCCAAAATTCTTTCACTTTAAATTTATATAGAACTTCATTTCTTCCGTGCACTGATAAACGCCTTTCGCCCCGCATAATAAATTGCTTTCTCTGAACATGTTCTGGGACCAAAACAAGGCTTTATTTTAAAGCAAAACGAGCCTTTCCTTTGCAGCGGACACCGGAACCTCACCCGATAACACCTCGGCATGGAAATGTGTTCTTTATTGAAAAGAACTCCAAAAGAGCTTTAAGACATTTCACACCAAACTATCTTTCATCCTGTTACAAATTCAAAACACTGAAATTTCGGCCCCAGATTATACGGGTGGAAAGAAAATGGAATGTTTTTATTGCATCCCACTCATTCGAAGCAGCTCGGCCATCCATTTCAGGGGATTACCGGGAGATATCTCCAGCAGAAGGCTCTCTTTTAAACAACTCCCCTGATTTATCTGCCTTCAAAATCCATGCTACATTGGGTGGGGTTGGGCTGTCATCTGTAGAACGAGTGGGCATTTGTCTGGATAGAATTTATACCAAGTGTCTATAGTACCAAAGGATTTGGTTGGCAGAGAGCATCGGAACATAATCTGTTACTGTCCTTCCTTCGCCTATTGAGGAGGAGAATTCAGAATCTAAGAGATTTCGTGCTGCATTCTTTTCCTCACTGTTCTGCTGCCTCTGAAATATAGAAATTTCCAGAAATGGAGTAGAGGGTTGTATTCAAAGATATGGGAGGGGGATGGCGACATATTTTATGTGGTTCCGTTGAAACTTCGTGGGCAGTGTTTGAGCAGATTTGAATAGCCACTGAGGAATGGATCGTCCCACTTAATAAAAGAGCATAAGTTGGCTTTTCATACAGTTTTTACTTTCTCGTATACGAAATATACAAAGAGAAAGTATTGTCATCGTCAAAAAATTCGAACTCGATATTTTGACGAATCTCCACGTTTTAGACCTCCCTGAGTCCGAAAAACACAATTTTGGAATTATGCCTGTGTGTCCATGAACACGATAACTCGTAACGTATTAGAACTACGGGGATGAAATTCGGTATGTGGTCTTTAAACGTAATTTGTAGGTTTCTATGAAATTTTGGACAACGGAAAGTCTGTCTGTCTGTATGTTCGAAGTCATGTGAACGCTATAACTCAAACACTGGAATAGCTAGATGGATAAAATTTGGTACACAGTTTTATCGTCATGAATGTAGGTCCGTATAAAGTTTTGGGCCAAATCCGTCAACGGGTTGACTGTCTGTCGGTCTGTATAATCGCATACTTGTATCTCATAAGCCCTTTGGTTTATATAAATAAAACTTCATATCGCGGATGCTGACATTAATTATAGACCTGTGCCCAATTTTCATCTCAATCGGTTGAAAAACAGGTGTTAAAATTGCATATTTAGTTCAAAATGCACATTACGACTGTGTGTTGGCGAGCGTTTCGCTTATTTTAATCAAGTGAGTATGGTTGGCATTTGACCTTGGCGGAAATTGAAGCGAGTTACAAACACGCGCTTCGGAAATTATGGTAATCCCCAAAACGAAACTTCTTTATGATGTCCTGCAGATGGACTGCTGTGATTAACCAGAGGTGTAGTGAAATGTTGTACGATATCAATAATAAGATTTCGTACTCAAAACCGTTAAATAAAGTTGTGGTACCTCAGCGCGCGTAAAAATTGCGAACATACGCAATTTTTTTGCAAAATATTAAGTTTTTTAGAATTCATAAATTTTATGCGTTTCATTGTAAATCACAATTCATAATTTTTTTTTCAAAATAACCAGGCCTTGGGTAAGTACCCCAAAAAATATTTACCTACCAACTGGGTGTTTACCCACCCCACATTACTGGTCGTATGCGAGAAAGTTTCGGGGAGGTCACTCCCGATGGTTTATTTCGGAGATGTAAAAGGAAAGTTGAATTAAAAATATTTTCATTACTTTGAACATTATTATCAATTGCTCTACAAATGTGAATTCATCTGTTCGGGCGTTCAGATGCTTGTCAGTTAACAGAGAGGAAAGCTGTTCTGTTGGTAGAGTTGAAGAAGCTCCTACTAGGTTCAACTTCACAAGGAGAAATCTGGAAAAAACAGCCACCATGAAGAATAAGTAGAATTTGCGTATTCCGTGAAATTGGGCGCCAGTACCCCTCAAAACTACCCTTGGTGGAGAAGAACGACCCGTAATCGGGAAAATAACCGTTGTTTTCAATATGCCTCCCAAAAACCGAGAGCCTTGCACAAAAACAGTAACATTATTTCTTTGCAGTTGAGGTGGACCCCGTTGGGTGACCGATCTAGTAGGTCGTTTTTTTTATTACTATATTGTTACGAAGCTGTAAAGCTGTTGCCCTGACATGCCAATCTTATGAAAAGGAAGAGAGTTTTATGGATATTTTACTGGAAGCCAACTAATGAACCCCGCCCTTGGCGGCCATTTCGGTAACTTGGCGATAAAACGAAGCTTGTAGAAAATTCAAGAATTGTGGTCCTATCTCTACTGGGAACGGAAATTTAGAGAATCTTCGAGAGATTTCTATGTGACGTCACATACTGTCGGAAAATGTATCAAAAAAGAAAGCTTCTTAAACGAGGTAGTCAATCGTCTTTGGAGCTTTTACTGCAGTGCAAGTGTGGTCCTATCTCTACTGGGAACGGAAATTTAGAGAACATTCGAGAGATTTCTATGTGACGTCACATACTGTCGGAAAAGGTATAAAAAGAAAGCTTCTTAAACGAGATAGTCAATCGTCTTTGGAGATTTTACCGCAGTACAATTGTGGTCCTATCTCTACTGGGAACGGAAATTTAGAGAGATTTCGAGAGATTTCTATGTCACGTCACATACTGTCGGAAAAGGTATAAAAAAGAGAGCTCTTAAACGAGATAGTCAGTCGTCTTTGGAGCTTTCACCGCAGTGCAAGCTGGTAAGCTGAGAGACATTGGTCGCTATTGAAAGTGCTGTTACTGATATTTATTAGTGATCTAGTGTCTTCTTGTGTTATTAATTTATTAAAGCGCTGGTTAGTATTGTTACCTGTGCTTCGAGTTTTTCTGGAATATTCTTGGACTATCCATGCTTCTTGGACTACATTCACGTAATCCACCGGACGATTTTTCGTAACAATATAAAATAGTATTGACACATTTTCGAGGCTCTGTAAGTTTATGAAGGATAATGAAAGTAATTCGCACATCATTACAGTGAAACTTCATAAATAAAAGGAACTCGAAAGCTTGTTACGTCATATATAGCGAATGCGCCATGTAGCGACTACTGTAAAAATTTGTTCAATCTTACATTGATACATTTTTCAGTGACATAAGCAATATTTCCGAATTATAAGTCGACACTGCAACATCTCTTGGCCACCCCGATTCCCAGACCTGAAACCCTGCGATTTCTGTTTATGTGATTACCTCAAAACACTGTTTATGGAGATAGCAAACTATTTGGGGGAATTGAAAAGTGCGATATACCGACATGTGCGTAACATTCCTCCTGATATGCTAAGAGCACGTGTTTAGCATTCATTTTTTCAAACAAGATATTATTAAAGATATATGTCTGCTTTTTGCCGAAGAGTAGAATCCATCAAGTGATATCATGTTCCGAAATTAGATTAAGTACATTCTCAACAATTGAAGGAACATTTAGAAAATAATTTTCGCATGCATGAAGTATATCATAAATATTCAGCAGTATAAAATTCATAAATAAAAATTTCTCGTCTTAAACAACAGAATTGATTCGGAAGAGGATGTTTTCTAAAATATTACTACAAGCAATTATTACGAAAAATTAGATACATTTTCATGAAATAAATATTCAGTCACTCTGAAAGCTTGAAGAATAAAATATCTTCTTTCTTTATCGGCGGCCCAGCTCACAACGAAGAATGTTTGCAGGGAGGGGAGAAGAGTGGTAAAACACAATTTTTGTCCCTTGCAAACAAGACTGCCAACACAGTCTACTAGGTAATGGTGCTTTACCAATCAAAATAAATTATAAAATCCAAACTAGCTTACACAGGTCACGAGTTTCAGATTACAGTGGTATGAACCAAAATTTTCAGAGCAACAATGAAATTTTAAGTGCCAGTCTTGCCAAACATAATGTTTCATGTAGTTGACTTTTCGAACTGGGATTTCGATATGAAACAAGGTTACGATACAATTGTTTATGTTTTTGAATCCTTGCTGGGGGATGACCCTTGATAATGCCCCCATGCCGGATTCTTATATTAATTTGCTTCAATCTTTTTGTCACTTTATTCAGTTTGTTTCATTCTTGTTGAATTAGGATACAAATAAGATTCTGAATTGCAATACAGTAAACTTGGTGCGATTATTAATTTACGGCTAATTTCTTTATCAAGTCATATATGACAGATATAGTACAAATGCATTGTCTGTTTATGTTAATTCCTTGCCATACGAGTTTATTTATCTCCTTAATTAGATGCCACTACCTATTTGGGATATTTTTTATTATTTCAATCTATTTAAGATGGTGAAGGATACTTGAGACATTTAT
>BGPR01000059.1:1530929-1543848 GCA_013235015.1 Araneus ventricosus
AAACCAGTCTTTTTTCAAACATTGGCAATTTACCGACAAACCAGTCTTTCTTTCACACATTGGCAATTTACCGTAAAATATGAATTAATCACAATAGTTATTTTTTTATGTATACGATGATTGAACTAGTGACGTTGCTCTTCTTAGTTATAAAACTGTTTTCCTACATGTCTGATTTTGCCGCCCCTTTCCAAGGACCGCCTCCGTTAGGTAGGTCACTGCAATGTTCCAGTAACTCTTTAAAGTTCTATCTCAGTGGCGAATGGATTTCGACGTTGAGTGTCCATCATTCAATTCTGATTATAATTATTATATAAACTAGAAGATTTGTGCCCTTCTGAAACGGGCTTTTAGCTCTCCAAACGTATCTCATATCCCATCGTCCAGATTTACTGACGAAAGTTATAGTAGTACATCGGCAGAGTGCTTAAGAAATAAAAAAACATGAAACACAGAACTGATGAATCAATTGACACTAAGTTTCATTTAATAATAATCTTATTTTCAATAATTACTTTCGTTTCGATCGAGTAAAAATAAGGCAAAATCCACTAACAGAAAAAATACATTACCAAACACAAAATAAAAAAAAATACTGAAAGAAAATGATAAAAAAAGATATAAAACTGCCTAAACCCGGTTCAGTTTATATATGAAAAACGCCATGAATCAATTGCCACGAACTTTCGTTCTCATAAATAACTTTACCGAGGGTAAAATGAAAATAAAAAAGAAATGAAACAGATGAAATCATTTTATTGAAATTTATTCCAATCCAGCATGAATAAGTGAAATTTACGACCCCATAAAGTAATTTTTAAATTTTTGTTTAGCTTTACTAAAAAAACTCCTGAGGTCTTTGACGCCATAACAGAAATCGGATTTGCGAGTTCGTTCACGACGCAGAGCAAAGGGGCGTGTTTATTTTTAACTCCTCCCGCGTTACTCCCACGTCTGGACAATTATATATAGAGATGATTACAAAAATTATGAATTATTATAATAATATATTATTTAAAGCACACAATGCACCTTTTGCTGTTGCTTCCTACGGAAAAAGATTTTCGTTTCATCGCCGATTTCTGACTATTGTACGCATGCGCAGCCGAAATGTCTATATCACTGATGGCGTACCTACGACCCGAGAGTCAGACACTGACCCACGCGTTGATTTTAAGAAACTGAATAATAAAATATATTTCATAATATATATGTGACTACCATATTCTTTATTCCTTGTTTATTCAAAAAATCAATGCAAAGGCGCAATGTCACGTGGTGCGGTAATTTATGGTATCACCCACTGATATCAATTTTTTGACGTCGATCTTTTTCTTTTACAACTTTTACTTTTGAAAGTGAAGAGAAAAATACAAAGGAAACGTAACTGTTTTTTTTTTCTAAACTATTGTCACCCGTTTTCAACGCACCACAGCACAAACATGAAAAACAAACACATGGACTTACATCACAAACGTTGCATCACTCTTAAATCGAATTCCAAGTTCAATCTCTCAATATTCTTTTTCGTTGCTAGGCAACGTTAGCAAAAGACAAATATATCATTGCAATACTATTTTTATAATCTTTAGAAAAGAATTATGCCAAACGATATTTGTACTTAATTTCTTTTTCAGCCTAACGAGATTTTAAAATTAATTTCTTTTATGACCAAACGATTTTTTTATCTAATTAGTTTCTGTTCTTCAAATATTTTAATAATTCTACAAATATATATTTTAATTCGTTACGAATATTACAGCGGATAACAGAAATCTCTTAATACATGTGTACAGTAACATGATTTCACTGTTGGGTTGGGTTGAAAATTAAATCCTTTAAAAGTGAATAATACATACATGTTGTATTGAATTTTACAAAATGACCGATATAAATTTCAATATAAGAGTAGTAATGTACAGCAGTGGCATATCAGATTATTTTAGACATTGAAGGATAAGAGAAACTGACAGTTAATTGAAGTTTAATTTAATTAATCCAAAATTTGACTGAAATTTACAGTTTTAGATTTAAGACCATTTTATCCTTCTATTTCTTGGTGTTTTTGATTTATTATATTCTCAGACAGAAAGACATAATTCTAAATAGAAATATTTTTCTCAGCTTATATGAGAAGTTAGTTTTCAAATACTAAAGTATTAAAAACAGCTGGATTTAGTGATATTTTACTGTAACTAGAATACTTCAAAATGCTTGCATGCTATATATAACATTTTATAATCAATACCCTTGACTGATACTTCATCAATTAAAAATTATCGATTCATTTTAATTACTTTTTTTTTGTTTCATCGTTTATTTTTTTTTGTTTCATCGTACATAGGCTTCTTCATCGAAATCTTTTTAAAAGATGCAATTGTACTGTAGGTCAAAATTTCGAACACGTATGGTGACAAAAGCGTAACAAATGATTGTTAGTTTCAAGTGAATTCATGGTTTATCAATGTGGAACATTACAAAGCTGAGAAATACAAAATAATTCTATGCCATTGAACCTTTTAGTCAAGTAAAACAATCCTATAGCCATTGCAAATCCATTTAGCTCTCAGGGAATCGATACGACGGTCATCAAAAACATATAATATAAAACAGTTTCCATATTTATAGCAAAAACACAGAAAGCAGTACAGGAGAAAATGGTTACACAGTTCCGATACTTACAGGAACAAGTTTTCTTTTACTTTTGCGAAGATACGAAAACTTCGCGCAACACTTTTTTCCTTTCTCTGTTTGACTGAACTGCAGTAAACATTGTTAAGAATCTTCTAACCTAATCAGCACAATTAAATAGTTTTCGTCCAAAAGTAAAATTTTAAAATATATAGATCATTTGCAATTTTTCATTCAAGCACCAATATCTTAATAAATTTGATAACAAAATATTTAATTCTATTATATTATCTATCGTGTACAAATTTCAGCAGAAAGTAGAAGAAAGTACTTCAAGACTGTTTAACAGGATATGTTGAAATGGACCTTATGCATATGATGTCACATCCTCCGACACGTGACTTGCCGGCGGCAGCCAGTGGTCAGTCTTAAACAGCTGACTCCGAATTGTTTTTATTTCTGAGTCACTTATTGGCCGATCGTTTTGTTTATCCCTCCACAGCTGTCTTTCTATACTCTCGAACCCAAACGGTGCATAAGGTCCATTTATTCATAACTCCCCTCATCACTAACTTAAAGCAAATACAGTTCAACCTCGTGCATCCGAACACCAGGAATCCGAAATTTCGGATAATCCCAACATCTTTTTTGAATTTTCTGAAAAGATTTTATTAAAAAATAAAGGAGAATAACAATTAAGATTTCGAAACAAATCTAATGTTTATTCCTAATATAAAAGAAACATTTGAATTAATATTTAAGAATGAATATAGAACCTTAATTAGTAGAAGCAAAATCGGTCATCTTCCTTTGACGTAAGGAACTAAACCTGCTTGACGAAGATAACCGCATAGCTCTTTCCGTACTCTTTCACAGAATACCAAAGTGAATGCTCTACTGCATTTCTTATATGAAGAGTAAGTTACCGAATTTTCCGGAATCCGAACAGAGGTCAGGCCCAATTAGTTCGGATTACAGAAGTTCCACTGTAATTTAAACCCGCATAATTTTTATCAAAAGAGCAGAATAGAAGACAATGTCATTCGGTAAATGTACACAGTATGAAGCTACCTTGCCAGACAGTAAACGCCCTAAGATTGATCACGAAGAAACCATTATTCACACACGTTAACATACCAACCTTTTGCAGAACATCTCTTTAATGAGTTCTTCTCATAGTTATAGAAATATAACATTGTGTTTTTTTAACGTTTGATATCCATAAATACTTTATTTTATTTCTTTGTTTCCTTTAGCATGGATTTGCACGACGCCTAGGAAGGCCTAGGGCCCTACTGAAAAATAAAATAATTTAAAGAAGACATCCTTTGGCCCAATAGCAGTGTTGAACGGGAGTTACTTGCATAACACGCAAAACAATGTTTAAATTGCTATAAAGTCAGGTGAGATTTAACAACAAACTACAAGAAATAATATTTTCCCAACTACAGTAGTTACCTATAGAAAAGATGAAACAACATTTTTAACAGTATATTTTTATGATGAAAAATAAGAATTTCAAAAAACGCATGTTCAAAATGAGTTTTGTCATGTCACCTTTAAACGTACCTTTTGCTGGCTGCTGGAGTTTTTATTTATTGTATCCATTCGTCCGATATCCTTTCAAAAGTGTTCAAACACATACAAGTGCAGTTTAAATCACTAAAGTATACATCACTAAAGTCCAGATTAAGACTCAACAGAGATTGATTAAATATTCCATTTACTTGTAGAATTTGTCGCTCTCACAAATGTAAACACTTGTTCCCAGGTAAATCTGTGTTAACTCGTAGATTTCCAATGAACGCTGTTTAAACACACAATCCAATATATATTCGAGGCCACAATGCCATGAAGCCTTTTAAACTTAAAATGAAATCAAAACCAATCACATCTTTCCAGACATAGTATTCGTTATAATTAATTCAGCAAAATTCAAGATAAAAGAATCTCCATGAAGGTATGAAGTTTAACACCTATTCAAGCATATATAATTATTGAAATGACAAACCATTGCTTGAAAAGTTCAAATCATTCAGTTAAAAAGTAACATGCCTTGAGATGCAAATATTTTAAACAAAAGGTCTTAAGTATGGTGAGAATCCCTCATCTGGAGATTCAAAACCCATGTGCTAGAAGATGATGCCTTAGGAAAACTTCACTAGTTAATAAAATGCACTGCTCTTCAACAAGACATCCCAGACGAAAAAAACCCTCGCCTTCAAAGATAAAGATAGTTTATTTGCAAAACAAATAGAGTAAGTCAGAGACACACAAACACAACTGTTTGCGCAATTAACAACTTCAAATTTAAAAGTAAACCTAAAAATCAGAAGATCTTACAAGAATGAACAATACCAAATAAAACAAACCACAGATCTAGAGTCAATGCAGGTAGATTGGCAAAATGCAAAACTAAAAGTAGTGATTCTCAAGCCTCAAACAAATAATTACTTTGAGGCGATTTAACCATTGCAAAATAACTCTATCAGGAAATGAATCTGAGAAAATACCCTACTCAAAAATAAAAGAACATACAAACCAGCAATTTGGTAAATAAATTAAGGCAACAACTAACAACACAAAAAGAAATACTCATCGAGAGATCTAAATGCATGAATAGCTCAGAAAAACGTAAGAAGTATTCCTTTGGAATTAAACCGGATTATGCAACGAAACACACACCGTTAGAATGGCATCGAATAAATAGAGGGATAAATCTCAACTTTTTTCACCATTCTAAAGAGCAGATAAAAGAAGATTCGACTTTGAAAACAATTCCAACCAACCACAAACACAATCCAAAGTATCTCCAGAAACGGATGGCAGACAATGAAACACAAAACATAGAATTAACGCTCAACGCAGCGTTACGGGGCACGGCAGGTGGGATACAATGTTACCACTTTAACTACATCTTGCGGTGTAGTTAAGAGAGGGAAGTTTTATTTATGAGTCGTCTGAGAAGTCCCAGGTAAATAACCGGTTGCTTGGATGAAGCACGAAAGCTGATGATGATGATAGTTAAAAAAAGAACAACGCCAAGATGATTGGAAAACCTGATACTGAACTCTGTCTGCCAGTTTTTTTGCATAATAACTAGGGAGTTAGGCAAATTTGTTTCTTTTGAAAGACCCACCTGCTCTGTTATTTCTCTCTGCAGCCGAAAGGGGACGAGATTGCATCTATTTTTTATTTGGTTAATTCCAGTCGGGCTTGCTTCATGCTAGGGTGAAGCTTCGCCGGTCAATGAAGCGTAAGGCAGAGAGAAAGATAGTGTCACAAAGAAAAGGAAAGGGATGGAATGTAGCCTGCCTCAATTTAAATTCAGCTGGCGATACGTTTTCTTGTTGCTAGTTAGATAAGCGAGACGGATACTAACGATTAGTTGCATTTGCATTCTTTTTGAAGTCCGTGAGATTCGCTGGTGTTGTTCCGAGAGAAAGTGTTTGCATTCTAAATCAGAGATAGAGTTAAAATTGGGTGCCTAACTATCGGTTAGTGGACACAACTTTTTATGTAAAGTATTAACGCTTTCAAGTTGGGTAATACGTATTATGTACCGTCACTGTATTTACGCCATTTTCTCGGTGGTGTATTTGGTATATAATTGCATATCACATGCAACTTACATCTGATATAAAAGCATTGAATCCTCCAATTTTGGTGGTACATGTTATGTGCTACAAATATATTTACGCCATTTTCTATGTGGCATATATTTGTATCATCATTGTAAATAAGATTGTCTTATATTTGTAAACAAGAATTGTCCTTCTAAGATTTATTTTCTTCTAAATGAGCAGGATTTGAAAGCGTTATTTAATCTGTTGTTTCTATTATGAAATCAGTAAAATAGCAAACAAAAAAGAGTATAATCTATTTCATAATGATAAATTATGATAAAAAAGGCATTAATTGATCTTATATTTGATTGAGGCGTATAGTTAAGATTAGGTACAGTAGAAAAGGTTTGTTGAAACCTATGTTTGATGAAAAATGTTTCAGAATTCTATTTCGAATTCTGAAGACAAAACAAAACAAACCAAGAAAGACTGATTATTATTAATAAATGAGAATAAATTTTCGTTGAATATTGATATTTTTTATGACTCGTATATTGTAGTGAATTTTAAAATATAAATTGACGGTTGATTACTATAAAACAAATGAAATCATCATTACTTAATAAAGTAATGAAAATTATTACAGTAACTAAGGTTTATCTGCATATTTTTTAAAGATATCAATCAGATATGAAAAATGGTTTTAGAATACGGGCATGCAGATATATTTGACACTAATTTTGAAATTATATAGATTTAAATGCTGAGTTATTAACATTCTAAAATTTTTATTTCGAATTAATAAGGAGAATTTAATGTAGTCAAACGCATAATTGTTATTTTGTTTACATTAGTTTTAACTTTGTACGGTTTTCGAAATTTTACCGATTTTAACCCGAAAACTTATTTTCTAGTTGGGGTTTTCGTTTACAAAATTCCCGTGGATTTTGAATACTTGAACGCTTTAGAGAATCATATGCTACCACGAAATTTTAGATAAATAATGTTGGAAAATTGCTCTGTAGGAAATTTTTTTTTTCACCGACAGCTTTAAGAGCTTTAAACTGGTGATGGATTTTGAAAAGGAATCCGCGAAAACTGGTTTAAATATTGGAATCATAAATACTTATTTCTTTGGATTTAATTGGAGTGCTTAGTTCGCTAATTTTTTATTTGATAATGTCAGGGTTTCTTAACATTTCAGTTACTTTCAAATTTTCATTGCTTTTAGATGTTAAGCAAATCTAGAGATACAACGCTTTTCTTGGACATGACAACCATTTACACCATTCAACCATTTTTTTATGATTGTTTAAAATTGACTTTTCGTGGGATTGGATTTGCACCGCGACTTTTCATATTTTACCCATAGATATTTAAAATACTCTAAAGTCTTTGTGTGAGCGGCCCGACGTGGGTTTAAATAATAATAATAATAATAATAAAAACATTCATCCTTAGTGGAAATTCTTTTAATCGCGATTTTAATGCGTGGCTTGTCCAACAATGCACACATTATTGATTGGTTTAGATATATTAACAACCCGTTTAAAAGCAACATGAGGGCTATTTTGGGACGGACCTCGTCACTTTGAACCGCGGTCAGATGACGAGGACGACACCTGAGCTGGCACATCCCTCTCCAAACTTCCACCAGCGGTTGTATTGTGAGGTTTTAGTGTTTGACATAGTTATATATCTGTTTTTACCGCGTTTGTTTGTTCATTTCTTTTTTTCTTACCAATATATTTTTTTCACTTTTTCCTGCTTGCCCGAGCAGTTTTTAAAATTATTGTGAAAAGAGAGACCCATCAGTTTTTCATTATTTTATTGTGAGTATCACTCGACACACTTGTTGGTTGAGTACATATATATCAGATCAGTGGCGAATCCAGGGGGTGGCTGTCGGGCTACAGCCCCCCCCCCCCAGAGCCAAGCCAGAATTCTTGATTTTATTTAACATCATTACAACCTGTTTTTTCTTAATTTAACTCTTTTAACAAATAATAAAATCGTTTCAACATTACTTTCTGGCTTGACTGGCTCGAAAATTTTCCTACTTTTGTAGTCATTCCACTTATACTTGTAGCTTTGGCATGGTCGAAGACATTTTTTGGCTAGTTATTTCATTGTAATTTTTATTAAATTATCGAAAGTATTGTATTGTTTTTTATGATTCTTATTGTCAGGTGAGTAAAGTCTGTAAAGTTAAAGAGTTTTGGTTTACTTTAGCCTTCAGATTTTACCTTCATCACGACAATAAAAATTTTTTACCCCCCCCCCCCCCCCCCCCAGACCCGAATCCTAGATTCGATACTGTATCAGATTATTCTCTCACCACCGAGGTGGGTCGAACCATGTTTATACTCCCAGCTCTCAAGCATTTAAAAGTACTGCCTGTATCGCTTTATTGTACATAATAAATGTTAGGAAATTCTGTATTTTAAGCTACGAAGCTTGTATCTTTTCTAAATAGTCTCTCGTACCTTTACTCTAAGATTCGAAGCATTCTTTCTTTAAGATTTTAAGTCATTTCTTTGAGCTAGTCACTTCACTTGACATCCATATTAGCAGCTATTTAATCGGAATCGTATGACGTTGTCTATTCAATTCCCGCAGCTGATATGTATATCTACTGATTATTAGCAGAGTATATATGTCTCTACTATGTCATTTAGAAGGATGTACGGTCTGTAGGTCCTCTAAGCATTCTCTCCTCGGAGAGACTTCAGTGCTATGTAAGCTGCTGCTGGTACTGTACCTACAAGGTGCGTTCGAGAAGTTCGGTGAATGGTCTCATAAAATAAAGGAAACAATGTATACAAACAAAATACCTGTACTAGCATTCAAAGTAATCACCATTAGTTACAATACACTTTTGACATCGATTGTACAGCTGCTGGAAACCGCCAGCAAACTCTTCTTTCGGTATCGCTCGAAGCACCGTTGTCACACGTTGCTGGAGCTGAATAATGTCGGAAAAGCGTAGACCTTTTTCTTACGCTTTTGCAAATGTTCGTGAATAATGTTGCTCACACTGTCTAGGCTTATCTTCAATTCTTCTGCTATCATTCTCAAAGACAGCCGTCGATCATCCGCAAGCATCCGTCGCACTTGTTCGATGTTGTCTAGAGTTGTGCTTGTTGGTGGTCGACCGGAACGCGGTTCATCTTTGACATCTTCCTTTCTGTCTCTAAAGCGTTTAAACCACTCAAAAACACACTTTTTACTCACTGCGTCCACTTTCACTACCATTTCGTGTGTCTCCGTAGCCGTTCTGCCTAATTTGAAGCAAAACTTGATGTTCACGCGTTGCTCCATTTCTCAGTGACGCGCCTTCTCACACTGACTCGTTAAATTGGTCCTAGCGCGCACTTCCGCTTAACTATCGTGATTTGGACGCTAGGGGGCACTAGTTGCCATCTCTCTCAATGCGCCTGCGTGAGGGCAGCATCCGAACCAGCACGGTTATTCTACTATGGGACCATTCACCGAACTTTTCGAACGCACATTGTACAAGATGTAGGACAAGTATCAACCCTGTTAAATGGAAATGTGGTGATCTGTAAATATGTTCTTAAATGTAGTCGTCTAAATAAATGTCTCTTTTAACTTATACGATTCGTCATTTCTGAATACAATAATTAATGCTCCATCTCATAGAAATTCCACTGCATGCAATAAGCCAGGACGCTTTTAGCTTATTATCCAGCAGCTCTTCAAAACTAGTGTTACTCAAGCTGCCTGCTTCTACTTTACGAGACTAACAAGTGATATTGGCAAACTCGCTTCCTGTGCCTAACAATAAATCCCGTCCTTTGCATGCTGGAGGGGCGGTTCACTCCCAGGTGGTCCTCTCCCGGCCTTACACCCTTCTTGGGTAGGCCGGATCATTGTGAGTATTTTTGCACCACACCAGAGGGAAGACATTTCACACCCTACGTATGATTTAACGTATAAAATCACGATAAGATCTTCGATAGAGTCGGGTTTCGAACCTAGAACCTTTCGACCCCAAAGCGTTACCACTAGGCCACCGTCGCCGAAGGAAATATTGAAGTTGCGTTAGGAATTTAATTTTGTCGAAAATAACAAAAGTTTGATCGACACTTTAACACAATGCACAATCATACAATGAGCACTGGTGACTCGTCAGCTCAGAAACAACCAGTGATAAAAACGTTGTATAGACCTAAGTTGTAAGAAATTTGGTGCTGATTATTTTGGTATATAATGGTGATATACTAACAATTATAACGGAGAAACTGGTCGCAGTACACACGATATAGTGCCTAGGGTCTCAAACAAGCCAGTAGGATGGAATAGAGAAGAGATAATGTTCGTTACAGGACACGGGCCCTTCCCTTCATACCTTCATCGCTTCAATCTTCGAACACATGAGAACTGCTCGTGCGGAGAAAAAGGAGATCCAATGCACTATGCCACAAAATGTCCGATTACCCTCTCCTGGCATTTTCAAATTCCAACAGTGTCACTTAAATTACAGTGGTCGAAAAACATTCTCACGAACAACTTATCAAGAAACCGACTTCGACTCCTAATGCTTTTCATATGCGATGAGAACAATCTCATTGTAGAGGATCATCACTGAGCACTCATCCACCCAGGCTGACACACACTTCCGGCTACTTATGATTTTTTTCCCTCTATGTATTTTTTCTATTTTGTTCTGTCCAGTGTATGTTACTTTTTCATTTTTATTTGTTTTTGTACCTGTTACTTGTTTTTGTCCTTTCTTAAAACATAAAATTCGCCTCCATCCATCCAAACCGGAAAGCAGCCGAATGTTTCTAAACACGGGGATGCGGGTGGTGTAATGTAATGTAATGATATACTAACAATTGATAGTTTTTGAGTTATAATCAAAAAACCGGGGGGAAAACATTTTTTCATGTTTTTTGGCTATAACCAATTTGATGGAAAACTACAGATTCGTAAGCAGCATTCCAAGAAACATAAAGAAGCAAAAAATTACAAATCCACCAGAATTTGATTTAAAAATCTAATTAATGACGGGACTACTGAGAGAAGGCGAAAAACGCCAAGCGAGGAAGTTGCGCCAAACCAGAGCTGGGAAAAACGCAACTCTAGTGCATGTAATTTCAAGCGGAGAAAGGGTTACTTTTTCTCTCGAACTCAGCGTTGCTCAGTGCACGAATTTTTATCCTTAGGAGGTACAAAACTCTATGCAGCTCTGGTTTGTCTATCTTTTAATCCTTGATTGATTTTCAATCTTCCTTTTACGTTTTTTATTTCTTTTTGCCATTTTCGTTGATAATTGAACTCTCAAAATGGAAAGGTAAACCAATTAGAATAAAAACGAAAATGCAAGCTTTTAAAATAATTCCAGGTGGAACTGCAGCTCTGCAGCTCTAATGGGCGAGTCGCTACTGACAACATTAGAACTGACTATTCTTGATAACTAAAAAAGAATTCCAATCTGATCAAGAAACGAACCGCGGGATATGAAACCATCATTATATGAACTACATAATCCAAGACAGCATTTATTTGTTCTCCATACAGCTCTTTGATCACAATAACGAATAACTACTAATAAAGGAAAGTAGTCCTATTAGTGCAAGATATTCTACGATATCCCCACGATGTTACAGTGGAATCTCGCTTCAGCGTTTCAGACATATTTTTCCGTTTCTCATATTGAGCTCAATAGCAGATACTCATGTCCACGTGTATAATTTCTTAAACTACCATGGTAAGATTTCAGATACTTGACTAAATGCAAATTATTCAATTTAAAAGCAAATTTTCAAGACCGGAAAGTTAGTACATCAAAATAGCTAACCGCTCAGAGGGTTAACGAGCACAATTCCTTCCAGAATCTTACTCATAATGCGAAACACTCGCCAAGCGAAATAATTATTCCCATATAAATTAAAGCGAAGTACGATAATGCGATCCATACCGAAAAATTACTCTATATATTTTATGCATTACGTTTATTCAAAGAAAATTATATATAGCATTGTCAATAAGCGTGAATCATCTTTATCTTTTCTTCAATCGCGGAATGAACCGACCTAGAATGCTAATTCGATTAGCAGAAAACAAACAGGCAAAAAGAATTGGAGTAATTAGTTTGTTATTTATGGCACATACCTAATTCCTCTTTACTAGAAAGCTGCAGAGAGACATTTGTTTCTGCCGACGCTTTGAGATTTGACAAAAATACGACGCAGCTCTCTCATTAAATCTTTAGCGCTCAAAAGCTCTGACCTATTAGGGTGATACTTCTCAAGGTACGACGCAACAATTTCCCATACTTTCAGGGTAGTTGGAACCCTAAGTCCGTTAACCCTAGCCCTGTTACTTCTATGAACCTTTCCTCAAAATCTGTTATAGATTCAAGTTTGAAAGTTTTTAAACAAGTAAAGAACATCTTTCTCATTATACTGAAATAATTTTTTAAAAAAATCAAAAATTTATTTTTTAAAAATTTTTTGTGTCAAAACAAAAAATGTGAAATTGGCCATTTCGATGTACCTTTTCTCAAAATCTGTTATAGATTCATGTTTGAAAGTTTTTATACAAGTGAAGTACATCTTTCTAATTATATTGAAATATTTTTTTAAAAATTCAAAAAATTATTTTTTTAAATTTTTTGTGTCAAAACGAAAAATGTGAAATTGACTATTTCGATGTATCTTTCCTCAAAATCTGTTATAGATACATGTTTGAAA
>BGPR01000059.1:1555065-1580440 GCA_013235015.1 Araneus ventricosus
ATTATTTTACCCAAACATTGTTCTATTATTACTTATTCAATATAAAATATAATTCTTCACTCTAAAATAGCTAGATATTAGATTACTTTTCTATTATTCTAAGTTGATATTATTTTGCTCAAACATTGTTCTATTATTACTTATTAAATATAATTACAATTCATAAAATTTAGCAACAATAATTAATTAAATTTAAATAAATTAAAATAAAATAAAAACATATTTTGCATTAAATAGAAAGGCGCATATGCAGCCGAATCTAATAAAATACAAAGACAAATGATAGAAGTTTAAATCAAATGGAAAATAAATTAAAAGAAACAAAAAATAAACAATAATAATAATGAAAAATAATGAAAACAATAATTGCGCGCAAACGCAGCAGCAAAAAGTAATTGCTTCAACAGAAATTTTTTGAAGATAATAAAACAAAAACTATAGAATAAAAAACCAAAGATTCTCTAATACTTAGAACACTTAAAATAAAAATTATTCAAAATGGAAAGGAACTAAAATGGCTCACTCATCAGAAACCACACGCCATTTTTAGTTCAAAAAAGAACAAAATTTTCTGTAGAAAGGAATGACAAAAAGTCAAAATTTATTCCTTCCTGTGGTCTGAATTTTGTCCGGCCACCAAATAAAGAACATAAATCCAAAAAATTGCCAAATCCATCATCAGAAGAAAGAGTTAAAAAAATTCACCTGCTTTCAAAAGCAAGCCAAGCAGAAAAAGAACGCTATCATTATTCTATCATTATTAAATATAAAATATAATTTTTCACTGTAAAATAGCTAGATATTAGATTACTTTTCTATTATTCTAAGTTGATATTATTTTGCCCAAACAGTGTTCTATTATTACTTATTCAATAATACATAATTCTTCACTGTAAAATAATTAAAAACTTGTAAATCAACATACTGTAAACAAACATGTAAATTATTTGTTCTACTACATGTATTTTTTTGTGTGGAATCAATAAAGATTGTTTACGCACACCCATCCAAACAGAAAACCGGAGATCTGTACCACTGGGAGCAGGAGTGTGTCCTAGTGTAAAGTAAAGATATTAGATTGCTCAGTTTTGATTTTGTCACATAACTGTTACGTTTAGTTTAGTTAAATACATTAATGCCCTGTTATGAAGAAGCAGGAGGACTTCTTGGGACGGATCTCGTGATTGAGCCTTGTTTAGATGTCAAAAATAGCACCTGAGCCAGGATCCCCTTTCCAGAATTCCGCACCACACCAGCGGGAATGTGCAGAGCAATCAAATAGTATTTTGTTTTATATTAACCCTCTGACTGCCGAATTGTTTTATATACTTAATTAGATGCAAACATGTTCAAATATGTTTGAACGAAGTGAATTGTTATTTATGTGCAAGGCTTTATTAGTATAATACGATTCAACGCTGTAGTAGTTCTATGTAAACACAATAGCTTGCGAAAATCGAAAGATTCAGCAGGAAATAGGCTCACTTCCTACCCGCGGAAATCGCGGGATAAGCAAGCTGAGGGTTAAAGGAAGACGAAATCTGAAAATATATTTCTAAAATGGGAAGTTGCGAAACAGGAAAGCAGTCCACTTATATCAGTTTACTGGAATATACGATCTCTTTACAGTGCCCATAGGGTTACCTATTCTCTTCCCTCATTAGGTATAAATGGAAATTGACATTTGGCATATCACTATCGGCTGTAATAGGACAGAGAATTAAAATTGGGCAAACAATATATAGTTGAATCAAAAGACTGTTTCGCGAGGGGAATAAAACCATAGTGATAAATACATAGTGATATAAGATTTGTAGCAGCCCATATGCAGAGAAAACAAGCGGCAGTTTCTCCCCTCAACTTTCGCATATGCATATACATTATAGCTCGTTTAGTGCTTTGTTATATAGAGAAAATAAGCAGGTATTCATTTTGGATGTCCTCACTTGGAATAATTGAGTCCAAAATTTAATAAAGATCACAATTTTAGTGGCTAGACTCCACATCAAATTTCATTCTGTTTCGGAGTAGGGTACGGTTGCTTAAGTCGTACCCCTAAGGAAAAAAGTCTACAAATTGCTAGTTTTAATTTATGAAGGACTAAATTTTACTTTATTCACAACTTCTATGAATGTTGCAGCTATTTATTACAAAAAGGTTCAAAATGCATGCATTTTGTCGAATGAATGTCGTATCTAGTAAACATGATTATCGATACGTCTTAAACAACGGCAAGTGTAAAAGTTAAAATAAGCATTATAAAAGAACACTACAAACCTGAGCGTCATTACTACATAATAGCAACTATTCTAATATCACAGAATGACAACCTAAGAACTACCAGTAAATTATTAATAATATCATTTCCATACGTCTTATAAATACGCATTAAAAACTATGAGAAAGCAACCACAAGCTTACTTTTCTTCGAGGTTAGGATTCATTGCGTCAACCTTCGGCAATGAATACAGGAATTTACATCGTCGATGTTTCATCGGACTGCCGTCAACGTTGTTCATTCGACCAAAAGAACGACAGAATGGAATAGGTACGATTTAAGTAACCTTACCCTAATTGCGTTCACGTTCACATAAATAAAACCAACGGGAGTGGTCTTCCCTAAACTTTCTCGTATACTCACCAAAAGGTGCCATTTTCCCCTCACCCACGCGTGGGTAAAAAAATTTGAACCTACTGTAACCCAGAATGCAATGATTATCCACGAGTTTTCTTTAGTGCGCGCCAAGGTCACGAATACAGCCAAGACATAAAATGGCCTCGCGTCATAGTAACAAAATTAATTATGCAATTTGAACGCCATTTTTTTAACCGATTGAAACAAAAATTGCAAACAAATCTACAATTAAAATTAGAAGACCAAAAACCAAATTTCATTTATCTAAGTCATTATGTTAAGGAGTTATTGTGTTCAAAAGTATGTGATTATACAGACAGACTTTCCGTTGCCGGATTTTCTCCAAAATTTGATAGAGACTACAAATTATGTGTCAATGTCACATGCCAAATTTTATTCCAGTAGCTCTAATAGTTTTCGAGATATCGTGTTCACAGACAGACAGACATAATTCCAGAATTGTGCTATCGGACTCAGGGAGGTCTGAAAGGTGGAGATTCATCAAATTCTGGAGTTCGAGTTTTTTGATGATTTCAATACTTTCTCTTTGTATTCTTCGTATACGAGAAAGTGAAAACCATTAGATAGCCAGGCCCTTTGAAGGATTCCGTCTAAAATTTCATACAAACACAGAACGCTGGTGATGAAACCATGCCAAATTTCATTGATCTAGGTGGTTGCATTTCTCTTTTAATGTGTTCATACGCTCACAGACGGCAGGAAATCTGACAGGAAGTTAAAATATAGCTGTAAAGACGCATTCTTCTCTTCATCCATCCTGCTTGTTGCATTTGAGTGTCATTTTTGCTTTCTCGTATACGAAGAGAAAGTATTGTAATCGTCAAAAAATTCGAACTCGAGATTTTGACGAATCTCCACGTTTTAGACCTCCCTGAGTCCGAAAAACACAATTTGGGAATTATCTCTGTCTGTGAACACGATAACTCGAAAACTATTAGAGCTACGGGGACGAAATTTGGTATGTGATCTTTAAACATAATTTGTAGATTTCTATCAAATTTTGGACGAAATCCGTCAACGGGATGTCTGTCTGTCTGTATGTCCGCGGTCATGCGAACGCTATAACTCAAAAACTTGAAAAGCTAGATTGATAAAATTTCGTACACAGTTTTATCGTCATGAATGTTGGTCCGTATAAAATTTTGGGACAAATCCGTCAAAAGGTGGATTGTCTGTCGGTCTGTATAATCACATCTCCAGCGAATCCGCTATCTCCACGCGCATGCGTAATGGACGCAATCTTCTGTGCACGATATGTATTGAATCCTGCTTGGCGCTTTTTTCCCATCCGATTCTCCATGCGCATGCGTATTGGCAGCAATTTGAGCACGCGGAAGGATTATGTGACTTTGTCCTTGAGCCAGCAAGAGTAGAAATCGGTACTCATCTCTTTGAATTTGATTCTTTACCTAAATATTTTCTGATAGTCATTGGATCCTGGGTTACAATAGGTTCGAATTTTTTTATCCACGCGGGGGGAGGGGAAACAGCACCTTTTTCGAGAAGTATACGAAAAAGTTTAGAGGAGAACACTCCCGCTAGCTAATTCAAATTTTAATATAATGCTTCTTTTACATATTGCCAAGTATTCTGTAAGTTTCGTACAATTTGGCGGGAAACTCTGAATGTTATAAGAAATTTGGGAGTTTTTAAGAAAACCTTTATATCTTCCCGAATATTTGTGCTGTGTTTACAAAAATGCATGTAAATATTATGCACATCAAACGTAACCATTGATGAAAGTTTCATCTCGTTATCAGCTTTCTGTGGAACATGATGGGTTAAACTCCATTTTCGCATTCATCCCTTTCTGGTCACCCCCCTAAATGCCTTCGTGACCGAATCTTCACTGTAAAATGTGAGTTCCGACGATAGTATGCACCACGATTCTCAGTAACTGATTGCGAACCATAGTATCCATATTAACTCCAATTTTGTAACATCCTCAAAATTGTGCATTATTTTTAGACACCAGTGTACTAGAAAGGAGGACATTTTCAAATTTTAGAGTGGGGGAAAAACGACGTATAACCGAAGCATTGCCTCGTATAACCGAAGCTCTGCGTCGTATAACCGAAGCTTTGCGTCATATAACCGAAACTTTGCGTCGTATAACCGAAGCTTCGAGTCGTATAACCGAATCTTTGCGTCGTATAACCGATAAGGCATTACTACAAAATGGATCGATTCAAAGTTGGGAGAGAATAGCTGAGTATTGAGGTATAATTTGCGCATTTGCACAAGGAACTGCGTCTGTCGGAAACAGAAAACTAGCTAAATTTACAGCTATTTTACTTTATTTACCTGTGAAGAAAAGTCGGTTCGTTAATTTTTTTCTGAAAAGAATACAATTTGTTACAAGTAAACATTTCTTGGCCCGCCACAATAAACCGATGTGAATGTATAGAAAAGGTCAGTTTGTACGTGGAAGATATCCTATTAATTAGCAGGTAGGTTATTTTAATGAGTTTGATTGAATGATTAATTAGATCGACTACATGCTGTAAAATAAAAAGATAACGAATGGCTTAAATAATACCTCCTGAATACATTGAATAGAGATTTTGAGGTCAAAAATTAATTTTCAAAGGTAATAGCATTATTTTGAAACAATTAAGCGTATACGACACCCCCAATACAAATAATAGAAGTCAGATAATTTAGAAGATAGCTGATAGGAAAACGACGAAGCTTACAATGGTTTTACCCTTGCCAGCCAAACGTGTGCCTAAACCACAAATAGCATTGATCCGTAAGGATTGATCTGGAAATAAGTTTAAGAATTAAGAAAAAACTTTATACGTGCTATCAATTGCAGCGAAGTTTATAAATTTGTCTCAATAACCAAGCAATCTAAAACAATGTATATTCTTTAGATTGCAGTTCAAAATAAAAAATATCTTGTCAAATTGAAAACCCTCAAGTTATTATTAAAAGCTTTGTAACAGATGACGAAGAATACAAAATCTAGTACAATTTGTGCTGGTATATATATCATTACTTTGTAATCTTACTGTATTTGTTTTTTTTCATGTCTTGTTGTATTCGGATTTTTTGATTTTTTAAATCATAATCATTGTATTTTGTCTCCTTTTAGTCCCAGAATTTTTATATTTCTTTAATTGTCTCTTGTGCTTTGAGGGATTAGCTAAAATTTTTTAATGTTTTTCTTGCGTCGTTAGTAGAAAAAGCACATTAATATCTTAGGCGGGCTTCCATTCCCATGGCCTGCAAATATTTTCAATTTATTAAATTTTAGTCTTCTTTTTGTCTTTGTTTGCATGTTTCTTTGAATCTTTTTTCTTTTGTTTTGTTTATTTTGATATATATATATATATATATTATATATATATAACATAACAAAACACTTAAATAGAAAAATTGCAAAAATCTGCGAATTTTCATTGCGAAAAAATTTTTATTTATTTTGTTTATTATTATAGTATTTCTTTGGACCTAAATCCTTTTTTTATAGGCATTTTAAAGTATTAATTAAAAAGTGTCAACATAATTGAGGCATCTAACAACTGATCATAATTGGGGAGCACCTGCATTTTGAATCGCATTTCACCAAATTTCTTCTAAACTTTTTTCTTGACTACCTTGTTTTACATAGAGGCAGCTACAAAACCATTTGCATCATCGTTCATAGGGGCACTTGAGAGAAGATATGAAAGGTAACATATATCTTTCAGACAACAAATTGAAAATTAATTAGATTTTCACATTCTTCCTATCCTGCTGCTACCATTTGTGACTCATTCATGTTTAAAATTTTGGAAATTTTTCCAGTAAAAAATGTTGGTATCCGCAAAGGCAATCTGTTAGCCTTTACTCGCTCGTCGTTGTCTTGGCATTTCGCATCTTAAATTTCAAAAGAAGGCAAGAACGAGACGTACCTTCAACATTCTCTGTAAGAAGTGTCTTATTCCCAAGTGTTGTGCGTAGAACGACATTGAAATGATGATTCATGGACATGTCTGTCTTCCTTGTTGCCAACTCATTTTGGAAATTGTATTATTCAGTTTGGAAAATTTATGTCGGCAGTCGTAAGTGGCGACAAATTGTTGACACACTTCATGTCAATGGGATACAAATTAAATTGCTGTCTTAATTGTGCGCTAGAATATTGAATTTGAAATCTCAAAACTACTATGTTGCCTGAATTTTTATGTTTAAATTCTGGAATAAACTTAAGCAGCAATGTTAAAAGATAATTGCAATGTTTGTGATGTGTTGTTGCTTGATAAGAGTTTGAGTTAATTTACGTAAAAGTCAAATTGCCTGCAATTTTATAATTAATTCTTATTCTTCTTTTCACGTTATGAAACTAACTGAGAGTAACTGTGCGCTGAATGTTGCATTTGAAATGAAAATCATTCAACCTACTGAATTATTTTTTTATGTGTTTACCTTAAAATTTTGAATAAAACTTCAAACCGGAAATAAAGTTGCAATAATTATGTGCAATGTTTGTAGATGTAGTTGCTGTAGATAGAGTTTGAGTTAATTTGGTGTAGAAGTCAGTCTGCTCGCATTTTTTATACCCTTTATTCTTTTCACGTTAAGGGAAAATTAAATTTGACTGAGAGTTTGTTTTCTAGAAGGTTTCATCATAAATAAGTTTTTTTGCATAATTTTCGTTTATGTAATATTATCAGGTTTTAAAAAAATGATGCATATTCCATAGATAATATATTTAATGTATTATATGAATTATATACAAATATTTTTTTAACAATCGAAATTATAATACCTATGTCATATTTCTTGGCATTGCTAACTGTCTGACATCACCATTAATGACAAAATATTTGGGATGGCAAGCTATTTAGCATTTTTATCTTCATCTCGTTAAACAGAAACATAATTGCCATTCTGCAGATCAAATGTAGGAGGTAAAATGACTGACCAAAACAAAGGAGAGGTAAACACTGATCTAAAATTAGATAAACACTGATTCTAAAACAAAGGGGAGGTAGGTAAACACTGATCTAAAAGGAATTAGGTAAAACAATTGACCTAGGACAAAGGAGGGTAAACAAATACCTGATGTCAAAATTGTTTTAAAAAATATATTCGGAATCTGATAATTGTATATATGCATGATTGCCTCGTATTTTTCAAAAATAAAATAAAATAAAGATGGGAGAGTTGAGGGGTCCGAAGTTTCTATTTGAGAGTTTATTAATGGATTTATTTTATCACTCACTAACAACTAAATTCTTTCGACCTGTTAAGGGAAGGAAAACATTCAGACTCATCTTTCTCGTTCAATTATTTCCGTTCAATGGACTTTTTCCAAAAAAGTCGTTCTGATATACACACTGGTAATCTAGGAAGCAGATGTCAGAATATTATATATTAATTTAACACACTAATCAGATCTCAAATGATCTATTAATTAATTTATACTGGAAGACTGCCAAAAGAAAATTCTAATCTAAGAAATGAAAAGAAAATTGAACGGTGAGAAGCAAAACTTCTTTCTAATTTCTTTATGACAAAACAAGTTTACTTTGCTAACTTCATTTGTTTAATTAAGGGCAATTAGACAGGGATTTTGACGTGGATTTACACTTGTCATTGAAGGAATTAAAAGAATACCCTGGAAGAAAGGAAGCATGGAGTCGGATTTTCGGTTGTGTACCTGTGAAGTGAATTTGACCTCACTTTAGACTGGACAACCACATCACCATGTTCAAGAACTGAACTGAATTTTGTACCAAGCTGAAACTGTTAAACTAGATACGATAGAACCTAGGAATCCAGAACCCCATGAACTGAAATTTCGATAATCCGAACAAACCTTTTTAAATCTTCTGACAGCTGCACTGAAAAGTGAGGGAAAATAACAATAGAATAAGAAATAGAGCTAATGTTTATTATTCCTAAACTTAAAAGAAGAAGCATTCGAATTGTCTTAAGAATGAATACAGCACCATAATGCAGAAACAAACTCAGATATCTTCTTTACCCTCAACTGTTTTGCCACTGTACTAAAAGAATTGCTCGCGCGTTCCTTTCCGTACGACTTCACACAACAATCTTAGAGAGTCACTCTACTGCATTTATATATTAAGTATATTTTACTGAATTCTGATAACTGAATCTCCTGGAATTCGAACAAAGGTCAGCCCTAATTAGTTCGGGATTCTCTGCTCTCCGGTATATAGAGCTTCCTTGAATTGAGCATATTTTCTGCTGTCCTTTTAAATAGAAACGTGAATTCTGTGTGACACTTTCTCTTTCACCCAGTCTGAGATCCGATTCCACCGGGTGAAATGTCGATGATTTGAAATGATACGAAATCTTTTACCTGTCATATTACTATGCATATCTGATTTTATACAAAGTTCTAGAGCTACCTCTTTTTGTCCTGTTTCAACATAAATATGATTCGACATAAGAACTCGATAGTGTCCTGTAAAATGGATTTCTGGAACAGTACCATAAAATCAAACTAAATAGATTTGACAGTACTGCGTTACCAGTATTGGATCAGACTGTGCTGCTTGTGGCACCCTCAACCTTTAAGATGGTTGCCAAACGTTTGGTCTTTAACCAAATTTAATACCATACTATGTTGTCGCTTGTAAAATTGAGTTTGTAAGCAGTATCAAGTTCTTACGTCTAAACTAAATCTTACATTACTTTCTCTTTCACCTATTCTGAGATCATCCATCTCCACCAGAAATGTCGAGCGATTTGAATGATACGAAATCTTTTACCTGTCATATTTTTTATGCATATCTGATTTTATACAGAAAGTTTGGACAATTTTGTCCTGTTTTCAACATAAAGGCGGATTCATAAGAACTCTCGATAAAAGTTCCAAAATGGATTGGAACAGGCACCATGTTCGCAACCAAATCCAAATAGATTTGACGGTACTGCGTTACCAGTATTGACGACTTCACAGTTAAAAGTTTGTGGTACTGCCAACCTTTAAGATGCTAAACGTTTATTCTAACCGTACAATGAATACCATATTTGGCAAGTTGTCACTTGGAAAATTTCTGAGTTTGTAAGTAGTATCGTGTTCTTACGTCTAAATCTAAAATCTGGACACTTTCTCTTTTTCACCTATTCGACATCATCCGATTCCACTGGCAGAAATGTCGAGCGATTTGAATGAGACGAAATCTTTTACTTCGTCATATATTTCTTATGCATATCTGATTTTATCGCTTGGACAATCTTTTTTTTTTCCTGTTTCAACATAAATATGGAATCGTGGACATAAGAACTCTGGATAGTAGTCCCAAAATGATTGGAACAGCACCATGTTCGCAACCAAACTGATTTGGACAGTACTGGTAAGTTACCAGTATTGACGACTGTGCTGCAAAGTTTGTAAGTGGTCTTTCGCCAACCTTTAAGATGGTTGCCAAACGTTTGGTCTTGAACCGTATTAAATTTAAATTCATATTTGGCAGTTGTCGTTTGTAAAATTTCGCGATTGTAAGTTAGCATCGTATTCTGATGTCTAAACTAAATCTGATTAACTTTCTCTTTCACCTATTCGAGATCATCCGATCAGAAATGTCGAGCTGACGAATCGATACCGAAATCTACCTTTCTCTGTCATTTTTTAAGGGAATATTCATGATTTCGAGCAGAAAAGTTTGACAAATTTTTGTCCTGTTTCTAACATAAATATGGATTCGACATAAGAACCTCCTGCCAAGAAGTGTCCCAAATGGATTGGAACAGCACCATAAGTCTGCAAATCAAATCCAAATAGGACAGTAACAGGCCACTGTGCACACGATCTCGTATGCAAAGCCTTGTGGTAATTTCGCCAACCTAAGATGGTTGCCAAACGTTTGGTCTTTAACCGTGTTAAATTTAATACCCATATTTGGCAAGTTGTCGCTTGAAAATTCTGAGTTTAGGCGGTATCGTGTTCTATTGCCCAACTAAATTGACACCTACTCTTTCACCTATTCGACATCATCCCACCAGAAATGTCGAGTTACTTGAATGAGACGAAATCTTTACTTCGCCTATTTTTTATGCATAATTGATTTTATACGGAATGTTTTACAATTTTTTTTTTCCTGTTTCAAGATAAATATGAATCGACATAAGAACCTGAGGAAGTCCCAAATTGACAATTGAAAATTATACTGTAAATCAAAATCCAAATAGATTTGACAGTGGGTACTGCGTTACCAGAATAGACTGTGCTGCAAAGTTTGTAAATCTTCAACCTTTAGATGCGGGTTGCCAAACGTTTTGGTCTAACTCGTGTTAAATTTAAAACTAGTATTTAAGTGTTGTCGCTGAAAAATTTCTGAGTTTGGTGTTGTGTTCTTACGTCTAAACTAAATCTGACACTTTCTCTTTCACCTATTCGAGATCATCCGATCACAGGTGAAGTTTGTTGATTTTACGAGACGTTTACTTAGTCATTTCTTATACATCTGATTTTAGTATAGAAAGTTTGACAATTTCTTTTCCTGTTTCCTAACACATAAATTTGATTCTGACATAAGAACACGATGGTGTTGCAAATGGATTCGCTGTGCGCCCAACTAATCCAAATTCATCCAAACATCTTGGACAATACTGTGTTACTATATTATTGACTGTGCTAAAAAAGTTTGTAATTAACCTCAAAATGGTCACAAACATTTGTCTTAAATTGTGTTGTTCTAATACCATATTTGGCAATGTTCTGCCAGAAAATTGAGTTCAAAGCAGTGTTTTGGTCTTAATGTCTAAACTACAATCTGTTATATCTGTCTGACTTCTATTTTCCAACCTCAAATGAAAGATTTAACTGTCTGTCAAAATACGGAAATAAAATAACGGCACAGCATTATATGTCAAGCAAAATGTCGCAGTCCTGGATCAAGCATAAAAGTAAAATATTGCACACAATGGGACGAAGAGGCAACCAGGAGAGAGGAGGTGGGAGAAGTGTATTCATTGGCCGAGCAGCCAATCTTTGGCTGAATTCTGAATGGAGAAAGATCTGCAGCCTGATTCTTTGGTGGGCTTCAAATCATCACTTTCTTTCCATCGCGTCACTTATGGATACGCAATTAGCAAACTGTTTTCACCTCACCTGTAGTCCCTTCTTTGCATAGTTTCTGTTTGTTGTGACCATTTTTTCTTCCTCCTCTTCTCATCAAGTATTAAAGAGTGAGTATTGTAATTGTCAAAAATTCGAACCTCGATGGACAAATCTCCACGTTTTAATCTCCTGAGCTCAACAAACATAAATTCTTCTTGAAAATTATGTCTGTCTGTCAACATAACTTGAAAACCATATATACATGGGAGAAATCATATGTGATCTTTATATATAGTATGTAGGCCTCTGTCAAATTTTATTCAAAATCTGTCTGCTAATGAAATCTGTCTGTCTGTCCGCGTTCTTAAATCAATTATAGAATTCAAAACTTGAAGAAGGATGGATAAAATTTGGTACACAGTTTTATCAGCATAACAGGAATTCCGCATCATATTTTGGCTACCTGTCGAAGGGGTTGATTGTCTACGGTCTATATAATAGCATATTTTAATCGCAATAACTTCTTAACCATTATAGATAAATAGAATTTGGTAAGTGGTCCATTCTTACCTTTATTGTAGATTTTATGTCCAATTTTTGTATCAATAGTAAAAAAAGGGCGTTAAAAAATTGCATACCCATTCTTTTCATCCGACCTCTACGCGCATGCTTACTGATAGCAATCTCAAAATCGGAAGCTATAATTTTTTTAAATCTGACAATCCCAGCGGTCATTGTCTTTTGAGGGGGGTAAGGTGAATTTCCCCATCTTTATTAGAGGAGGCAGTCTCCGTATTTTGAGGTAACTTCATTTCCAATGGCTCAAGGAATCAGAGGGTTAACAAATATAGTTTTAAAAAAACTTCTTCTTACTGCAAAGTCACGTATTTTTGTATTATAATTATTTCCTACTTTTTGCCATAACCCATCATAAATATTATTGAATTATTATTGAAGGCCAGGAGACCTGTCACTAGGCTACTGGTAGCCGTTTCGCCCACTAGATTTTTAATAAAGTTCTTCCTTTATAAGTTTTAAGGCGCATGCTATATATTAAATAAAGAAGTTATTACTTTAATATTGTGTACCATGTAATCAGTTTTTTCTCAAGCATATTAACAGTATTTATGCTACCTGGGGTATGTAAAATTTAATTGCATGAATCGATTAACTTAATTATAGTTCTAAAATATTAAAATAGTGTAATGTGATCAGAACATTCAAGTGTAAAGATTTGATAACTCTAGCACAGTAAGAGGATGTTGGTGGAAAATTTTTTCAAATTTCATCAAAACATGAATCAAGTCAAGTTAGATAAAGGTGTATGCATTAAAAATAGGTACTTTGCAAACTCTCCAATAAAACGTTTGGAATTAAATGAAATTTAATTATTTATCCAAGAAATTATCGCAACTCTCAACAGGGTTAGCGCACCACATTAACAGCCTAGATCTGGGTCCCAAGTTGAAGTTCAAAAATCTGACCACTTTGTATTGACCCACTGAATGGTGTATTGCTCTACTGATATTTTCTCCCAGAGTGAAAACTTGTTGCAAGAAAAGGAAATGAAAAAGAAAGTCTCCTAACTGCAACAGTCTGCCTGTCTATGGCATGCTCTCAATTTGGTTTTCATGGATTTTCATTGTAAAATGCATGCATCTTCTAATGATATTTTCTCCCAAAGGAAAAAAAAAGTGGAGAAATCTGAGGAAAAAAAGAAAGGAAACAGCATAAGTCTCAACTGTATAACAGTCTGCTTGCCTATGTGGCAAGACTTGTCGATTTCGTGTAGATTTTCACGAAATGCGTATCTGCATTCAACTGTTATACTGTAAACCTTTCAGTTGCTCTAATGATATTTTCTCCTAGAAAGGGAAAAAAAAGTTATGGAGCAATCTGTTGTAAGAAAGGAAATGAAAAAAAGAAAGTCTCCTTAACTGCAATAACAGTCTGTTTATGCGGTAATGCAAGACTTCATCAATTTCATGGATTTCTTTTCATTGTAAATGCGTATATCTGTATCCAAATTGTTATAATACAACCTTCATGCTCTAATGATATTTTCTCCTATGGTAGAAGAACAGTGGAGGAATCTATTGTAAGAAGGAATGAAAAAGAAGTTCCCAACGGTAACAATAGTCTGCTTGTCTATGCGGCACGCAGACTTCTCATCACCATGGATTTTCATTGTAAATGCGTATATCTTATTCAACCTCTGCATTGCACCTTTTAGAAGGAACACGCAAATTTATATAATGGACTGAATGTCACTTTAGAGAGAGATTTTATTTTCTTCTTCACAGACATTATCATTAAATCACAAAGCAAATTTTACCGATTTTGATATTGGGATAAAAACTTATAATAATGGAAAGATCTCTCCTGTGATTAATGTTGTCCCATATGTTTAAGATTTATTACAAATCCATATTTTGTCACACAAAGTCATTTGCCATGAAATTCTAAAACATTAACAGAAGAAAATGGTGCTAAAGTCGGGTATAATTGAAATGAGTTTACATTTGAGGAAAATAGCTTCTTGTAATATATTGTAATAATCAAAAATATAAATATTATTGCCAAAATAATCCGAATTCGTACTTACTTAATCGCAACTCTTTACATTATCCCCTGAGTCCGAAAAAACATTTTTTAAAATTATGTCTTTCTGAACAGGAATAAAAAATCAAGAGCCTAGGAGGATGGAATTCAACATTGTCCTTCGTTTGAACAAATTGGTAAATTTCTAAGAAATTCTGGATGAAATCTTAAAGAAGCCTGTTCGTCTAAATCTGACTGGAAAAGCGAGATAACCCAAAAAACGCAACAAGCCAGATAAATGAAATTACAATTATCACCAAGAAACGCAACAAGATAGATAAATGAAATTATGACAAATATCAGTTGTATATGACACCTCAAGTAGCGCAAGAAGCTAGATAAAGAAATTTGCCATGACACCATCAACGATCAGCATGCCATGGCACCGCACCAAATAAGCTAGATAAATGAAACTTTGCCATGACACCTTCATCAATTGTATATGCGGATGCACAACAAGAAACGCAATAACGAATCGAAATTATGATGACAATATCGGTTGTAGATCCATGACACCGAAAAAAAACGCAACAAGCTGTGGGTAAATGAAATTTGCGATGACAACATCAGTTGTAGATGCCATGACAACAGAAAACGCAACAAGTTAGATAAATGAAATTTGCCATGATACCATCAATTGTATATGCGATTATTTTCACCGTTGAAATGCAACTGCTAAATAATGAATTTCACATGACACCATCAATTGATGCCGTGACACTATCAATTGCAGATGCCATGTTACCAAGAAAACGCAAGATCTTAGATAAATGAAATTAGTCATGACACCATGAATTGTAAATTTTATCAAATCTTGAAAACAGTTGACCAAAGAGAAGCAGTCCAAATGTCTTCGATTCCTCTAAGGTCAGAAATTCGAAGCTGCACATTATAAACGTGCTTTATTTCATCCCAAAGCCCGGGAGAGCATTAACGTTGGTGCCAGCGCGTTACCTTTGAAATCTACTCGAAATGCAAATAATTTCTGTAATAGTACTCATCAGATAGTGTCTGAAAATAGACATTTCCTTCAAAATTGATAAAGGATATCAATGTTGCTTATTTTCTTTTAATGAGTACATTAATTTTTTTTCAGATAGATGGCGTGCCATATCTGACAAGTTCTAAATTTAAGCTAAAGGAGAGACGCCCGCAAATACAAGCCGACTGCAGAAGTCGATGAACTTTCCCCTTTTTCAGTTTTCTCTGTACATTCGAAAACTATTCATCTTCTGGAATTACCTTTAACAAATTCAAGAGCTAAAGCTACACATAAATTCTTTTTATTTTTCACCGCTTTAATAGTTTCAAGGTAATGGCTCCTAAAAAATGGGAAATTTAAAATACGACCTCTAGATCAACGTAACGGCGCGTTGCCACCTATCTGAGAAAAAAAACCATTTTAAAATACGCTCTCATTAAAATATAACTGGAAGGTAAATATTATTAGGTTTTTATTAATTTTTGAAACGGCCCAACAATTCCCCTTTGACATCTGTATTTATTTAATTGTTGCTTTCTTGGGACAAATCCGCAATTGAGATGATTGACCCCCAATACATACCTGCCAATTTTATTGTATTCATTGGAAACCTTTGACCTGTTAGTAAGTTGGCTTTACAAATAATTTTACCTCTACGCACATCTCATGTAGAAAATACTTTTGAAAGCGATTTTCGAAAAAAAATGAAAATAACGAAACAGAGAATAAAATTAATCATTTCATATGAATTTATGTTTTATTTCTCAATTCAAGAATTTTCTGTTTCTCAACTTATCTTCGAACTGTTACTACGGAATGCACTTCTCTTGCATAAAACGTTTTTTTTTTCTATTCATTTTTTTATCTGTTTCCATAAACATGTTATTTATTTTATTAAATAAATAAACAGAAAACACCTTAAATAACCACATATTTTTTCTGGGGAAGAACGTCAAATTATATTTTCCTTAATCCGATTCATACTCTGAATCAATGGTGGAAACTTTGTAAATAACTTCTATCGGTTCCTCCGGCTCTCGAATCGCGTTAACACCACCTGGCGGATATTTTCCATTAAACCAGAAATAAATTCCGAAAGGAAAATATGTGAAGCGGAAAAATTAGGAAAAAATTCCCTTACTCTGAGTGCTAAACTCATTTGTCTGCTTGTCTCTGCTTGGAGAATCATTTACCCGTTTTGAACTACTGAATTGATTTTTTTTTGAATTATTCTCCGTAAGAAAGGCATTTGTTTTTTTTCTCATAGTGAAAAGCAGAAATTGTCGAGCTGCAGCCTAAAGGCAGTTCTCAGATAAAGAATAAAAGGCGGGAGTCCCCTTCTTGTATATTGGTGAAACAATATGACGCGCTTCTCCTGAGAAGCAATGAGGAGTACCTTCCTTCCACCCTGACCTCAACTAAAATTCCTCAGATCTTTTTTATAATGTCGCGAAGACCATATGCTGAATTTCCACTGCATAAGTAAGTAGAATCTTCTTAGTTGAATATAAAGTGGCCCATAAAGTAGGGAATCCTTTCTCTTGTATATTGAAACAATATGACGCGTTTTCCTCTAATATATAATGTCGAGGAGTACCTTTCCTTTCCCACTGACTGGGTCCAAAATTCCTCGTAGATTCTTTATACGTTTAACCAGGAAGACCATGAATTTCCTACCGTATATAAGCAGAATCTGGTTTGAAGGAATATAGCAAAGTGGCCCATAAAAAAAGAAAAAAAAAAGGGGAATCCTCTTCAGGGTATTGAAACACATGACGCGCTTCCCTTTATAATATAATGAGGAGTACCTTCCTTTCCACTGACTGGGTCCAAAATCTCGTAGATCTTTTATACGTTTATGGGAAGAGGCTGAATCTCCTACCAGGTAAGTAAGAAGAAGAATCTGCTTTGTAAGGAATATAGCAAGGGTCTATAAAAAAAGAAAGGGAATCCTCTCTTTCTGTATATTGAAACAACATGGATGCGTTTTCCCTTATAATAATGAGGAGTAATTTTCCACCTGACTGGGTCCGATAAAATTCCTCGTAGATCTTTTTATACTGTTTGGTGTGAAGAAGACCAGGAGGTTGAATTCACCATAGTAAGCAGAATCTTGCTCTTTGAAGGAATATAGCAAAGTGGTCCATAAAAAAGAAAGTGCAACTTTCAGAAAGTATTGAAACACAGGACGCTAGGTTTTCCTCTTTATATTATAATGAGGAGCACTTTCCACCGACTGGTCCAAAATTCCTCGTAGATCTTTTATACGTTTGTGGAAGGAACCATGCTGATTTATAAGTGTTAGACCGTTTCCGAAGGAATATACAGTATCTTACAAAAAAAGAAAAGGAACTTCTTCTTGTATTGAAACACATGATCAGCGTTTTCTCTTATAATATAACGATATATCCTCCTTCCAACTGACATCCAAAATCTCGTAGATCTTTATATCGTTTGTGTGGGAGACCATATACAATCACCAACAAGTAAGCAGAATCTGCTCTGAAGGAATATAAAGGGCCTACAAAAAAAGAAAAGTGGAATCCTCTTTCTTATATTGAAACAATATGATCGTTTTATTATAATGAGGAGCACCTTCCTTTCCACTGATTGGGTCCAAAATTCCTCAGGTAGATCTTACATGTTTGGTGAAGACCATATGCTGAATCTCCTGTATAAGTGCAGGTAAGTAGAATCTTGTTTCCTTGAAGAATATAGAAAAGTGGCCCATAAAAAAAGGAAAAAAAGTGGAACTTTCTTGTATATTGAAACAATATATCGCGTTTTCCTCTCTTTATAATATAATGAGGAGTACCTTTCTCCACCGACTGGGTCCAAAATTCTCAGTGTAGATCTTTATACGTTTCAGGTGAAGACCATATGCTGAATTTCACCGTATAAGTAAGCAGAATCTGCTCTGAAGGAATATAAAGTGGCCCATAAAAAAAGAAAAAGCGGAATCCCTTCTGTATATTAACATGACGCGTTTTCCTCTTTATACATAATGAGGGAGTACCTCTCCTTTCCAACTGATCATCCAAAATTCCTGCAGATCTTTAATGTTTGCGTGAAGACCATATGCTGAATTTCCTACCGTATAAGTGTAAGCACCTTTGCTTCTGAAGGAATATAGCAAAAGTGTAGTCTGCTAAAAGAAAAAATGGGAATCCTCTTTCTTGTATATTGAAACAATATGGCTTCAACTTCTAATATATCGAGGAGTACCACTGGACCAAATTCGTCGTGTGTAGACTATCTATAAATTCTGGTGTAATGACCATATGCTGAATTTCCCGCCGTATACAATCTTGGGATAAGCAGAATCTCTGCTTTCTCGTTTGATTTACTCAAAGTGGCGTGGCTCTTGAAGCCCATCTCCAATGGACTTATCATACCTTGTAATGGGGTCGTTAATGAGTTATGTCTGCATTGGCTATTTTATGTCTGGTCACAGTGCTGCCATTTTTGTCAGTGTATACCTATCTTCATATCGAAATGCGGAATCTTTATTAGAAGGTTCTTTTAAATGATATATTAAATTCCATTTACGTAGTTATTAATTTTTGAGATATCCCGTTGACGTGAACACAAATTGAGAGACCGACTGACAATTCCAACCTCTGACAGCTTTGATGAACTTTCCATATGCCAATTTTCATCCATGAAGAGACCGACATAAATTTTAACAGCTTCTGATGAACATTCTATGTATATTTTTTCATCCATCCAGAGACCGATGACAGTTGCAAACTTTAACAGTTTACGAACATCTCATAGCGTCATTCTTAACTCATCCAGAGTATCGACAGACAGTTAACCTTTCTTTCAACAGCTGCGATGACCATTCTATATGTCAATTTTCATCCATACAGAGACCGACAGTGACAAAGTTAACCTTTCAAATAAAGCATGATGTGAACATTCCATAAGTGTCAATTTTCATCTATACAGAGAATTACAGACAGTTAAACCTTTCAAATAGCTTTGATCAACATTCCATATGCCAATTTTCATCTATCCAAAGACCGTTACTTAACCTTTTCAACAGTTTGATGGAATATTCCATATGCTAATTTTCATCCATCAGCTCTGTTTCCAGTTTTTGAGTTACTGTGCTCATGCGCGCACAAATTCAGACCTCTCGAGAAGGAATTTGTCTTCGTGAGAAATTTCCTCATTTTTCTCTACTTATACACCACATCCCAAATTCTTATTCGATCCGCATTTTGAGGATTACAGTACATTTTGCTTACTGTTATAAGAAGATAGTGTAATAAACATTTGAAAATATTTGTGTAAATCTTTATTCTATTGTGTTACTGGAAATATCAAAGTATGAGATAAACTGTTCTAAGTAGGTGTGAAAATATTTGACAATACTGAATTAATAAGTTGACAGGTGTCATTTCTTTAAATTGCTAACTGTAGTGATTCCAACCTGCTATAGAAATTGGGCTTGAACAGAACGAGAGAGAACACTTTTTTCAAACTTTCACCACATTAATTCAAATGCCTCTAGATTTTATTGAAATTGGTTGTGAACGGTCACAAATAGATGTCAAAAATTATAAGTAGTTATTATTTAGTCACGAAACGTGTTTGACTTTTTTACATTCAATTCTAAATGTAAAGTTTCTTTTAAAATTCAAATTTTAATTCTAATTTGATAGATACAACCAAAAGAAGCTCAGAAACTAGGTGATGTCTAATCTAAATTTCAGATGAGGCTGCAATTTTTTTACAAATGACAGTACAGGAAAGGGCGCTCCAGGACAACTTAAGGAAGGATCGTGCCTCAAACCTTACTGATGTGAGGTGGCAACTTTGAGCCTCCCCTTCCCCTGGGTAAGTGGTGGGATTATTGGACTCTCCTATGCTATCTAGTTATTTCCTTCTGTACACGAAGTACAAAAAACAAAAGCACAATCATCAAAAAAGAAAAGGGGAATTTTGATGACTCACACGTTTGACAGGTGGATCTTTGAAACAAATTTGGTCTGTTCTGTCAGTCCCATTGAATACGATAACTCAAAAACTCGTCGAGTCTGTGTGGAAATAATATTTCTGATATGCAAAAGTATTTACACCAAAATTGAAGCTTTCTGCCCATCTTAGAACGAAATCCACGGAAGTCTCTTTTGCCGGTCCATCCAATTGCGCATTATAAAGGAAATCTAGGAAATCGCAAATACATTAGTATGAATTCTAATAAGGTTTCATCAATGTTCTTCTGCCATCCATCCACGTGCATGAGAAAGGAATATAAAACGTACGGTCTAAGGTAGATATGAAATTTAGTTTATGGTTTCATCAACAAAAGTCTCTCTCTGCCGGTCCATCCACGTGCATGAAAGGGAAATCAATGCGCCATTTAGTTTATGGTTTCATCATCAAAAGTCTCTTCTGCCAGTCCACATCCACGTGAATGAGAAATATAAAAAAACGCAATGCGCATTTAGTACATGAATTTACGTTTATGATTTCATCAAAAGTCTCTTCGCCAGTCCATCCACGCTGAGAAAGGGAAATATAAAAACTGTAATGCGCTATGTAGTATATAAGGAAATTTATTTATGACTAGTTGATATGTAGCTCGGGATAAAAAATATTTTCCGTCTGCTACCTTTATAACACCAAGTGGGAGTTGTCTTTTCAGCACTTTTCGTTAATGAACTGAATCTTTAATCCATCAACGAAAACACCCTCTTCTTTTCTCCTTAGTTTGAACCCCAAGAACAACTGTAGTCCTTCAATTCCATTTTCCCTCCCCATCGGTCATACGGCACAGAAACTCTTTCATATTTGTATTTTGACGTGTAGACTTATTGCCCCTTCATAATATATCTAATGGTAAAATTTGCAAGTGGAAAGGAAAAAAAATTCATGACGCTGTATTTTAAAAGCTTGAGAACCTGCAGTAAACCAAATAACATATAGAGAGTTTTAGTTTCATTTAACAGAGAAAGGTTGACATTGAAGATTAAAAAATAATTTTAGAATTTGGAATTACGGGTGTAGTCACAGTCGAGCTTCAGGAAAATCACTGAAAATTTAATGACGCTCACAGAAAGGACCGACGCGCGCGCATGCAGACTATCCAATTACATTTGGCAATTTATTCATCGATTCAAGGAAATATTACTCAAAAATTGTTGAATACTACGTCGAAATTTCTGTGGTAAAGTTAAACGTTTATAGCGTTCTACCAAATAAATATAGAGAGTTGATTTTTAGATTCATGTAAAATAGAGAAAGGTGACATTGGAAGAGTGCAAAAGAATTTTAGAATTTAGACATAGTTTAGTCATCTGATTTGCAAAATTAAGAAAATCACGAAGAATTTTGATGACTAGCGACTGACGCGCGCGAACGCATCGGTTGTGAGCGGCATATTAACTGGATTTTAACAGATACAATAATAATCATTTGTGATTACTCAATTCATTCAGACTAACTCATTTAACAGAGGAAGGTCAGAGCATAGGTCAAAGCAGAGCTACTTCTTTTAAATATGGTTGATGCACCGATTACCAACTGCCTAATTATTATTAACAATTGTTGGTCATTGAGCTGTCCTTCAACGATTTACCTGAGTTGAGTTGGATTGCCTCACCAACTGAGGAAGGTCATAGAGTATAGGTCATAGGTCTAAGTCACATTAGAGCTACTTTAGTCACATAGACAAATCTCTTAGACACAGAAAGTCACAGTTGAGTAAGGTAAGTAAAGTCTATGCCCCTTTAAAACCCAGTGTGTGGCCGTTTCTGCAGAGAGCAGCCTCCCGTCCATTTTTTTTTTTTTTACACATCCTCGCACCAAATACCTTTCTTATCTTTTAGTGTTTTGCCACTGGAAAACCCACTAGTTGTCCTATTTTTTCACCTTAGGCCCTCTCCTCCGGTAGGAAGTGGGATCAATCTTGAAGGATTTTGGACACACTCATTAAGGAGATCATTATAAAATTTGTAAAATTCAATGAAGCAAAGACCATGAAAGAGAGTAATTAAACCATTAGTTGTGGTGCAAATATACTGAAATGTATATACGAAATAAAGCTAAATAAAATTTCTACTTGTTCATTCTAAAGAAAACAATATTTTATCATAACTTTCTTTCAGTCGGTAAAATACTGGAATAAAGGATTGATAAACGATCAATGGTTTGAATTTTATTACAAACAGAAAGCATTGTTACAAATTGTATGAAATAAATGAAATGTTTATTAGATTAAGAAAGAACGAATAAAATTTAAATTGAAATCATTAAAAAAGATACCTTTCTTGCTCTTTAAGATGGTATGTAAATAATCTACGTGCAATATATTTTTTCTGAAATTATTGATGAAACATTGAGATATAAAACGCCGAAACTCGGTTTAGTTTTCATTTAATTTAATATCTTAGAAGTAATTTTTTTTGAAGTTCGAAAATTAGAATTAATCTAAGAATGGACCTGAACAGCAAGTGGAAATTTCATGTCACATTCATTCTCCATTGAGGAGTTCTTGTGACAGAGTAGACCGTTAGAATATCTTTTTGCCCTACCTCTTTTTCTTTCACTCCATAAAAGGAACCGGACTAAACAGTCTGAAGACATAGCACACACCTATTAGGGATCAGTTAAAAAATTCTGTGAAAATTAAACAAAACATCGAGAGAACAAATAATTCACTAACGTCATTGATCACTGTGTAAACCGTACAAAAGCTGCCAATACGACAACCGTAAACTGGAAGTGAAAAGTCTTCTTTGTTGTTGGTACCAAAGAAAACAATATTTGTATATTAACTTTAACACTGAAAAGCCCGCGCGCGAAACAGTAATTTATTTGAATTTATTTCATAAGAATAAAAAGCATTGTTAGAAATTGCGTTAAAAATATATTTTAAACCTCAATAAATCATAGAGAAAACACTTCATCGTAATAGAATTACTAAAAATATAGTTCTTCTACCTTTTAAAATGGCACACAAAATAATTTTGCTAAATATTTGTAGTTATTGGTAAAAGGTCTGAGCATTAGTTTTAACATATTAATTTTCGCTAGTTAATTGAATATCTTAAGAACCACTACACCTGAAAGCTGAAAATAGCACCGTTGGACCTAGAATGTTCTCTAGAATGTCGTGTGCAAATTTCATGTCGCTACGTTTCACCAGTTTAGGAGGAGTCTTGTATCGACAGACGACGGATACATGTATTTTCTGCTTCATACATAGATATTTTATAAAATTAAGCAAAATTTTCAGAAATAAAGGTAAATTAAAGTCTAGTTGCCTAAAGCAACGGAATATCAGCTATAAATCTTCGTTATTCCTCACAATCGTCTGCGCTATGATTTTAAAAAATTATTGACTAAAAAAATTAATAACAATCGAAGGGAAAAATATTAGAAAATAAAATTAGTATTATTGAAAGGCAAATTTGAACTTTAAGATAAATAATTTTAATGGACAATTTGTCTAAGTGCTACGGTGGAAAACGGTTTCGGTTAATTTCTAATTAACTGACTGTTTTAATTAACTTTTGACTTGAAAAGTTGAGAGTAATCTTCTCCCTTGTCTTAATTAATGTGTGCAAAAGTTTGGTTGCAATCAGTGCTGTGGTTTAGGCAGATGTGAAACATAGGTAATATACAAACATACACACCACAATGACTTTTATATTTATATTAAGATTTCATCATCAAAACTCTTCGCCAGTCCACATCCACGTGTGCATGAGAAAGGGAAATCTAAAACTTCAATGCGCTATGTAGTATATTGCAGGAAATTTAGTTTATGGTTTCTACTCACATCAAAATTGTAGATTTTACCAAATTTTGGACCAAAATCCTTCGAAGGATTGACTGGTCTTCGGCTTGTGTTTCAAAAAAAAGTACGGGACCCATCCATCCAGAAATAACAACACAAGAGCCTGCACGCTTTTAATTCGTAATGTTTTATTATAAAAAAGAAATTGAAGAACTTTCATTTACAAGATTCTAAAAAGAACTCTATATGAGGAAAACCTGATTAAAGCTTAATCCGATAAGATGAAAACAAATTCAACAGTAAAAAACGTCATCTTCACGTATCTTGCAAAAAGTAACTGACTGTGGCAGCATAAAAAAAAAAAAAGTTCGCTACTAAAGAAGTCGCATCATTTCATTTTTTCTCGTCTCATATTGATCACTGTTGCCACCCAGAAAATACAAAAAAGCCTCCACGCTTTAATACCCTGTAATTGTTTTCTTTATTATAGAGAAAAAATCTAGATCTTTCTGGTAAGATTCTAAAAGAACTTTATTTGAGTATTAATATGCTTCCAAGTTTTAAGCCATCTGTCTTTTCTCTTTCAAGGAATCTTTCAGGAAAGGAAAAAAAGAAGACCTTTCAATTTCTACTTTTGTCGCATCCATGAGCATTAGCGAAGTAAAACAAATGTCTATAAACCTTCTATGAGTGCTCATTAAGCAGAAAAGTCTTCAAAAACTGCGATCCGATACGTTTTGTTTGTACAGATTTAAAAAAGAAATACACGTCATTCATCAACGCGCAGTTCAGTGAGTTGTATTGGGATATTTTTCTGTGAAGAACGGTTTGATTCATTTCTTTCTAATAAAATAAATTAAACTAGTAAAAATTTTGACGATGCATGTAAGATAGTTTTTCAATTCAAATTACTTTTAGTAGATGAGTAAAATTTCATAGTGCATTTAACTAATTCATTTTGATGAAAATCAATCTATTTACAGTGATCGAACGCTGTACTGCTCATTTTCATAAACTAGGTTGAGAAAAGAAAAATATTGTAATCGTCAAAGAGTCAATCTCAGATTTGATGAATCTCAGCAGTGCCTTTAGACCATCCTGAGGTCCGACAAAAAAACATTTTGAAAATAGGAGTAAAGAACCGAGCATTTCTCACTTGTACGTCCTTTACTTTTATACGTCGTTTCATCACAGTCCGATTCATTCGTATCATTTTAACGATAAGTTACCGTGGGTTATACGACGCAAAGTTTCGGTATATGACGAAAAGCTTCTTACATAATGACGCAAAGCTTTCGGTTTATGACTCAAAGCTTCATTACTATTCGACGCACAGTTTCGGTTCATGACGCAATGTTT
>BGPR01000059.1:1602876-1629789 GCA_013235015.1 Araneus ventricosus
GAGTAAAAAGTTAAGGTTGGCATAAGTTATCGACAAATTTTTCGATGAAACAAAAACCTAGATGTTCCTATTTCTTTTCTCAAACCATATCAAAGTGTCTGGACTTGATAATTAATTATTAATTATCAAAAATAATTAACAAAAATTAATGTTATTGAATAAGCTAAATGAATTTCTTTTCCTTAATGCATCTCAATCCCAAAGCCATTTCTAGAAAACTACTACTAGAAAAAATAGCCCTTTAAAAGGTTAATATAATTTGCTTTATGGATTTTTCAAATGTTTACTTTTAGATACAGTTAACCTCGGTATAACATGGATTTTGGATTTCTCATAGAAAACGGACAAACGGTCAAATCATTTTCTCTCCAGCGTGAAAACAGTTAAAAATATAACTGTTTGCAGTTTAAGGTATCCGACTGTGTTCGGAGACCTTTTTTTTGAAAAATAACTTATATATATATTTTAATGTTATTTTTCAACTGCATATGTTTTAAAACTATGAAAATATTGTAAAATTAGGCTTTCAAAATAACATTTTTTTAAAAAAACTGAGAAATTTGACTTTGAAAAATGACTAAAATATTTGCCTTACGCTAACAGCCATAGACAAAATCATACTCTAAATATACATAACGATACATACAGCTGATAGATAGATACTAAACTGGATAGATAAATAAAACATAGATACAGCTGAACATAGTTACTAAACTGGTAATTTTTCATAAAAAATTCTTTTCGTTTATATTTAAGTACTTAAAAATAATACTTGATTTTAAAATTGACCTTGGTTTTTAGAGGAAAACATCGAGCATGTTACAGAAAACAATCTCAGAAAATTTCATATCAATACTTGAATAACTTTTTGTGAAATTATTGTTACGGTCGACAGTTTTCCTCAAAAATATCATTTCTCAGAAAACACATTTAAAGTTTTCATGCATCATAAAATAATGCTTACAGTTCGGTAATAAAACAGCTGTAACTCCATTTGTAATTCAAGTAGAGTAAAAAGTGAGACAGTTTTAGAACGCTGATTAAACAGGCTACAAAATTAAGTCATAAATTTTTGTTGATAATTTCATCGAAAACGACGATTTTAAACCAATCGGATATCTTAAAAAAAGAAAACAGAATTCTCTTAAAAGGTGCAATTTGATTGGCCACAAATATTACCTTCGAGATTTCATATCATTCTAGACGATAGAAGAGTGAGGAATAGAAAAAAAACAATTCCACGGTAGTTAGCAAAGTATAATTTATTTAGAATATCTCTATCTATTGTTTTTATTGATTAGAAAAATTTCATTTAGGACTTCTAAAGAAATTAAATCATATATATATGATGGATCAACTAAATAATGATCACGTGAACAAAAAGTTTTAGTTATCTGCATTCCTTTCAGTCCTTGACTTTTAAAAACCTAATAATAACTTACAAACACTTAGGTTTCAAAACAATTTTGGGATCATAACTGATTGAATTCCTTTATTCAATCCGCTGTTTATAAGATAGATTTCATTTTCAACTGATGTGTAGTTCGTTTTACGTTTTTCATAAATAACCGAACTGAGCACCATTAATTATTATTTAAACCCGAGCCAATACATTCATCTAGCAAAACATTCAGTTTATTAAAATGTTTACTAACAGTATTCTTTGCTGCCGCAAATAAATTTCGAGGTCGCAATATTTAACAAGTAATATAAAAAAAAAATTAAAGTCAATTCCTACTTAGGTGATTCGAGATATAATGAAAAATATACTGCGCATGCGCAAAGATATGGCTAAAATATGGGGTACTTCGATGATCCCATGGGTCATCCATATACCCAAGAACCAAGTTAATAGTTTTCGAGATATAATGAAAAACGTCCTGCAAAATATGAAATGACAGACACACAAGAAAGCGAATTAATATTGCATTGTCATCTAGTTCTGAGCTATGTTTAAAGTTTCAAGTCTCCAGCTCATCGGGAAGTTAGTTTAAAATCGATTGCAAAATTTGAACAAGATATATAAATAAACATATATATATAGGGAGAGTGTGAACTAATAGTAGGAATTGAAAAAAGGAAAATGCTGTCATCAGTAGATTTTCTGGTGAGTTTTATTGCCTCTTGTTCCGGGATTTTTACACACTTCTTGAAGAATGCAGTCGATGGATTGAAATACTTGGGGATCGTTGTCACGAAACATAGATTTTCCAAGCTCCATTGATGGTTGAATCATCTACACTATTAAAATCCGACTGTATGTATGTGAGTCTATTTTCTCACGAACCGCTGAATGGAGAAGCTCGCGGAAAGTACCAAAATATGGAGAATAATCCAAGGGATCTATTTTGGCCGTTTAAATTCCGAAATCTTAATTAGTAAAAAAGATATTAATTAAAAACTAATTTACAACAATACTTTTCATTGTTTCAGCGAGATTCAAATCGTTTTTATTGTTTAAATAAATATTTAATTGCGTGCTTGTCTTTCATTGTTGAAAGTAGCAACAATGTAATATGGATCCCTCAACAATGCAATATGGATGACGTTTTGTGCTGGTTTTGGTAATTGATAAAAAGAAACAGAGAAATCAATATCGTTCAAATAAGTTTTTACTAAAAATGTTTTTTTCCGTGAGATTTAACTTTGAGATTTCTTGTATATAGTGCATCTTGCTTTATGTTTATAAACTGGACGCTGGAATATGAAAAAAATCTGTATCCCCAGCAACGCTGGTTTATTTACGCGTTTGTGACACATGACCTCACTTCTTCTCTCCACCAGGGAATGACGCATTATTCGAGATAGCCCGTGCAACGCCGGGCCATGCAGGTAAACAATGATTTGTGGTTGAGTCCGAAAGAATGGAACTACCACTTCATTATTAACCGAAACAGCTGAAAAAAGTTGATCACGAAAGCGCATTGAGTGAAATTAAAACTCCATCAGGAATGTAAATTTTTCCACGGAACCATAACAAAATAAAATCCTTAAATTTCGAGACAAATGCTTAGAACTAGTATATACGTAGTAGTAGTCAAAGAAACGAATGGGATACCTCCGTAAATCTGGTATATACAGTCGGACCTCTATTTAACGAACATCTATTTTGCGAATTTCTCTATTTTGCGAACTTTCTCTTGGAACCAAGAACATTTTGCGAATATCTTCGTAAAATAATCTCCAAATAGCGAAGTGTATTCTCTATTTAACGAACTTTTTCTTGTGATCCAATATATTTTTTCTCCCTATTTCTCAAAATATTTCTAAACATTTGAAACTTATTCTTTCTTTTAACACATTTTATGGTGATCACTGACCTCGAAGTTGGAAAATGTCAAAGAGAATGTGCTTGAGCATCAAAGAAAAAAATTAATTCTTCACGAGGTGGATAAAGGCGTGAAATAAAGGATATTGCTTTAAAATTTGGTATTCCTCCAAACAGATTATCAACTATAATAAAAAAAAATCGCGATAAGATACAAAATTATGATTCTTCGAATTCTTGTTCAAAACGTTTAAAAGCATGTGTTTATGCAGATGTGGATGAGGCAGTTTTGAAGTGGACAGTGTGAAAAATAAAAACCATACAGCAATGAATTGCGATGAAGACGAAGATGATGAAAATGGAAATGATCATGATGCAGAAATCAACAAACCTTGTATGATGAAATGCTGAAATTCACTAATTTTATTATAAAATTATTTTTTAATTGAAAATGCAGTGTATTCCCGAACAGTGTTTTGTTTTATTCTTGTTTTCCTTGCACATTTCTTTGTGATGGGTAATATATATAAAACAAATAGATATTAATTTACAAAATAAAGGTGTGATTAATTACTTTTTAATAACATTTAGTGTTTAGGAATTTAAAATGTGGTTTGTGTTGTTTAAAGTATTTTAAAAGGTGAATCTCTATTTAACGAATTTTCCATACAACGAACTTTTTTTCGGGATTTAGCGACTTCGTTATATAGAGGTCCGACTGTATTATTGAATCTTCACAAAACTAGTGTCGATGTTAATGGCTCTAGAGAAGAAGTTTATTCAGAATAAAAAACTGATTAACCGATTTAATTAATATAGTTAATTAAAAGCTATCTCGGAATTTTCCCATTACGCCTATCAATGTGTTTCGTTGAATTGACTCCCCGTCATGAAATAAGCCTCTCCAAAAATTCTCATATAGTTTTGATTGAAATTTCGAGAGTTCTATGATTTTGAAAAATGGCCTTTCCCATGTTGACTGAATTTTAGGATCTTTTGACGATATCTCGGAAAGTATTATATATTTCTCAAAAGTTTTTCACTTACTAAAAGAATATTATTTTTTTACATTAAGTTATGAAAAAAATTCATTAATAAAGAAATTTAAATATTTCTAAAAAAAATTAAATATGACTTCGAAAAAAGATGAACTGTAACATGTTAAAATTTTTGTATGAGAGAGAAGTTGAGGCGTTATAACGCCAGTATCCAAAATCCAAGTGCATATCTATAATAGTTTCTACTCTTCATAAAACTAGTGTTTCTAGAAAAGTAGACCGATAAATAAAAAAATATATAAATATGCAGTCCCTCAAAAAATAGGCGTTGCCTTCAACAATGGGAATTTGCAGTTTGTTATAAATATTTCGGACACTATTATAGATATGCACTTGATTTTTTGGATACCAGCATTATAACGCCTCATCTTCTCTTTCATGCAAAAATTTTAATATGTTACAATTCACTTTTTTTGACAGTCATATTTAAAATTTTTTTTAGAAATATGTAATTTTTTATTAATGATTTTTTTCATGACTTAATGTAAAAAAATAGTATAATTTTAGTGAGTGAAAATACTCTTGAGAAATATATAATATTTTCCGAGATATCGTCAAAAATTCCTAAAATTCAGTTAACATGGGAAACGCCATTTTTCGAAAACCATATAACTCTCGAAATTATCATCACAACTGTATAAATTGTTATCGGGAAGCTAATTTCATGACGGTGAGTCGATTCAGCGAAAAGCATTGATAGGCGTAATGGGAAAATTTCGAGATAGCTGTAAATTAACTAGGTTAATCAGTTTTTTTTATTTGAATAAACCTGTCTTCTTGAGACATTAACATCGACACTAGTTTTGTGAAGATACGATAATATATACCAGAATTACAGATTTGTCCCATTCATTTCGTTGGCGACTATACATGAAACCCCACAGAATATCCAGTTGCTTGAAACTCGTTTGTCATTCATTGTTATTATCTGCTGTGAATGCTCTTTTTCAACTCAATAATAATATTATTACTGTTTTTTAGAGTTAATTATCAGTTGTACAAGTAACTGGATCCCTCCACACAAGATTAAAATGATGCGCTTGCTGTACGGCCCGGCGTTGCACGGGCTGTCTCGAATAATGCGTCATTCCCTGGCGGAGAGAAGAAGTGAGGTCATGTGTCACAAACGCTTACGTTGCTGGGGATACAGATTTTTTTACACAATTTGCAAGAAGTCTACAAACCATTCATCATCCATATTCTATATTTTCTACAATTTCTTTTACAAATTCCATTGATTTCGCGCATGCAATATCGAGGTTAAAAGATGATTATCGAAGAGTTTTGGCTCAGTTTCAACCACTAATCGTGAAATCTTACCTATACAGTGATAAACCATTTTGAATGTCTCGTGGGTTAGCGGCAATATTTTCGATATTATAATTGTGTTTATCTTGAAATTAATTATTTATTTGGCTACATTGAACTTCTACTTGTGGATCCTTTTTCTCTTTTTATAAATAAGCTTGCCTTCGCATTCTTTTTCGTAGCAGCCTTATTTACTGTACTTTCGTTGCACAAGATTGCTTTTCCACTAGAATATTCTTGAGAAAATCTTTACGCGGAACAAATAGATGACAATGAATTTGAAAAAGAAAGAAATTTAAAATCGATTTAGTTGCTAAAATTTCATAAAAATTTATGTTGGATTTGCACACAAAAATTGTTTTATAATTTTTAACAACTCTTCGTAAAAGATTCTATACCTTGAGTGAGAATTAGCACAAAACAAATATCTATTACGATTTAGAAAAAAATAATTAATTACCATCGAAAAATAACTAAATTCTTAATGGTTATAAAAACTAATGTCGTGGCTAACCATCCAGAAGAGCTCCGTAATTGGCTTTAAATATTCCGGAAGATGGAATGAATTAGCCATTGAATCATTACTTTAGCTGCAGCATGCTATTAAGGAAATCATATAATATAGATGAAACTCAAATAAAAATATAGCAGCTATGTTATGTTAAACGACACGGAACAGAATTTTGATTTTCATCAAAACCTTTGCCAAAAACGTTGCTATGCAAACATTGTGTTGTTTCTTCAAAAAGGGCTAATGTAATTATGTTGCAGAATAATTTATCTTTATGAAATATTGAAATAAATTCTTTTCATGGGTACAAAAATTTATGAATTATGTCTATTGTGAAAGAATGTTTTCCAAAAGAGCTTTCTTATGGTGGAAATATTGTGGGCCACCAGCCGCAGCAGATGGCGCTGCCATCGCGAGTGACGTCAGAGAATGAAGCTGCGGAGAACAGGAAGGGGACGACGAGGCGGGATGAACGACGTTGGTTTGGTTCCTCAAGACCAAAACACGAGATGAAACGACGCGACGATTTGAAAGACGATATACGATGCTAATGAGTGCCATCCTTATCATATGACGAACTTAAACTGTTTCATTTGTAAATACCTTTAACTATAAATAATGCTTCTTCAAAATGTAAACTTAATTCTGCATAATATAATAGTTAGTTCAAGTTACTGTGTATTCATTTATGGAATACAACACTAAGCCTACCTGATGACCGCCTACAATATTAAGATTTTGAAACCTACTTTAGACTTTCGCATGAATTTTAAGTACAGCTCCAATAGACAAACAGTCATAAAAAATTTCAATTATTTTCTTTCAACACTTATTTAAAATTCTTATAATATTATTTCATTATTTTATGTTACGTCTGCATCTAAAGATGATCATTCCATAATATATGCACTTATATACTTGGTTCCCACTTATATCCGTTACACCCCCTTAACTTCTAAATGGTGACAGCTTAGGCCATAAAGTTGGTGTCTAGGTATGGTAAAAAGGCTATGCGCTACTCGATGAGACAACTTACAACGCCATCTATCGGCAAATTTTGAAATTAGAGGTCCCATCTCGAAAACGGTATAAGATACGGGGAAAGAGTCAATTACAAAATTGTAGAGCGTCTTTGATTTAGAACGAAAAAACACCTTGAGTGCAATAATGCTAAGAACAAAACGTGTAAAATGCGCATTTGTTTGCTCGCATTTTCGGAAATTTTGACGCCATACGACACGAATAAAAAGAAAAAATGTTATTTTTCGATCAAACAATGACCCAATATACTTTTTCTTGTGGAAATAACTCAAACAGCAGGTGTATGGGCCTTTCCGCCAACATTACAGGACGTATTATTGTTGCTTGTGTTTGCCCACCAACTACATGCTCAAACGTGTGCAAAGTGAAGTTTAAACAAGGACTCAAATCTGCATTGTAGATGACGGAGAGCACTTTGAACACCGAAAATAAAGGTATACTGCGATAACTAATTGTTTTTTCTCGTTTTAACCCATTTAGAGACGTCACACTTTCGGAAATCGAGAACAAACAAAGGTGCACTTTAAACGTTCATTTCTTCGTATTAATGTGTACAAGGTATATTTTTGTACTAAATCAAAGACGCTCTACAATTTTGTAATTGACCTTTTATCCCGTATATTGTACTGCTTTCGAGATAGAACCGCTAATTCCAAAGTTTATCGAGAGATGTCGTCGTAATTTGTTTCATCGAGTAACGCATAGCCTTTTTACTCTACCTAGACACCACCTTTATGGCCTAAGCTGTCGCCGTTTAGAAATAAAGGGGGTGTAACGGATATAAGTGGTAACCCTGTATTTTTATTTGTGATTTGTGTTGTTTTTGCGATGAAATTTGATTGAATTTTAATAAAATTTTAAATAATTATAACAATTACGCAAAGATGAATTCAGTTTTAATGAAGTTTCAATATACTCATAAATAGTTCGTGGAGTGGGCAATTATTATTAACCATTATAGAGAATTAATTTCAATAAATCCAGTTTTTTTTACGTATAACATACCAATTGTTTCACAATTTTGTTAACTAAAGCTGTAAATTATGCATTCTCTTTTAAGATTTCTCACCATATCCTGAATGGAAATATAAATGTAAGCATATTTAATATTTATGCCTGACAAAGCATGACTTCAACTTATTTATTGCTATAACAGTGTACGATATCAGATAAGTGGCAACAGTCAGATGTTGACTACTTTGAATTTGATTTAAAAAATGAGAGATGAGTACGAGTATGAGTACGGTTGAACAGTGTTACGATGTACGCAGATACGAAGTGTAAGAGTTGTGTTTTAATGTTCTAATAAATGTTTGTTTCGTCTTAGAAGAAGTCTTATGAATGTCAATCGAGAAGCTAATATATACATGCAAGATATTAAATAAATTTGTTATTTAATTTAATTTATTTATTTGTTTCAAATGACGACTAAAAATAACCACTGATGCTTTCAAAACTATTCATCCTTTTGCAATCACTGGAATGTCAACAAATGGCAAACAAAGCTTGTATTGTATTGCAGCTTTTCGGAAACCCTCCGCGCCTTTGCGCATGCGCCGGGCGGAGTTATTTTCATCAAAATAGGGGGTTGGGGAAGTAGAGAATGGAATGGTGATGTTTACATTTTACTGAGCGCGATCTAACAAAGACCTCCGGAAATGCGTTCATATGACTCATTGCCTGACACTCCATTCCGGTGTAAAATCGTCCAAAAGTGGTAGTCTCGGAATCCGTTGCTGAACAGTAACCGATATATAATGTTATGAATATATACGTAGAGTTGTTTCTCTGACATGTTAATCTTAGGAGAAGAAAGAGAGTTTTACAGAGGCTTTACTGGGAGCCAATGAACTCCGACCTTGGCAACAAAATTGGTGACTTTGGCGACGAAAAGAAACTTCTAGAAAATTCAAGAATTTTGGTGCTATCTCTATTAGGAGCGGGAAATCCAGAACCTACGAGTGTTTACAATGTGACGTCACTTCCTGTTGGAAAAGGCATAAAAGCAAGCTTTCAAATCGAAAGCGAGTCATTTTGACTTTGGTCAGCAGTGTAAGCTGGTGAAAGTGCTGTTACTGAAACTTACTGGTAATCTCTGTTGTTAATTTATATAAGTGCTGTTCAGTTTTGTTACCCGTGGTATGTTTTGTTTTTCTGGAATATTCGTAAAATAAAGAGCTTTATTTATTTTATCTGCCTTGTTGGATTGCATTCACGTACACAAACCAGACGATTTTTTTGTAACAATAGCAACAATAGGTAACCGATTAAAATAGTTACCTGTTTAGGTTTGTAAGGTTTTAGCTTTAGTTATATTAACGTTTCATTTTGAGGCAATACGGGGGCTATTTTGGGACGGACCTCGTAATTTTGAACCATGATCAGATTACGAGGACGACACCTGAGCTGGCGCCCCCTCTCCAGGCTTCCACGCCACACCAACGAGAGAACGTTTGGCCACTACGTTTGATTTAGCGCGCGGCTGGTCCCATACACGGCGAATCTTCGGTGGAATCGAGTTTCGAACCTGGAACCCTAGGGCTCCAAAGCCGAGACCTTACTACTACGCCACCGCTGCGCTCTTAGATTTGTAAGGAGTTTGAGGGTTGTGAAGTTATTGAAAATATTAGAGGAACTATTATATATTAATACTAAAGCAAGCCAGATACCTTCTGCATTTAATAATTTGATAATACTGAAATGCAAAATAATTTTATTAATAGATTATTCATCTTCGTATAACTTCCAAGCAACTATTCATGAGGAAAGCCAAGATAGTTACATCTCTAAAGAAAACTCTTCTAAATTAAAATTTTGCATCTTTATACAACCTTATTATTGTACAGGCAATAATTTTTCATTTCAGGAAAATCATAGACGTATATTTTATGAAAAGATCATATTTAAAAAGAAAGGGAGATGAACCGAATCCTGAAACATTCTCTAAAAAATTAACTTTAAACTACGTTATAACTTTTATTTCAGCCAGCAAAAAAACTTTGAAAGACATAAAATATTCTTAGACATAGAATTTAAAAAAATGTGGTGAAACTATTTCAATAGAACAGGTGTTGCCGATTTCTTAAAGTCTTTAATAGAAATATCTATCAATAATATGCAGAATAAAAAAGGAGAACCTGAATTTATTTAATACTTATTAGTTATTCTCAGAAAAAAATAGTTAGATAAAAGTATTCTCATTAAAAGAAATCAAGGATATTTCCGAAGTTTTGATAGTTTTTATGTCCACTCTTGTAAAAAAAACTGTTATAAAAAATTTTTGTAACAAATTTTGCAGCATCATCGCCTGCGTTAAATATAAGAAAACATATCAAATTGCGCAAAATTGATATAGTCCAGTAGATCCCGCTTGTCCGTACATCCGGTTAATCCGGTAGGAAAATGCTGGAAAAGATGTAAGGAAGTAGGGGTAAGAGTACGCATGGATTTTTTTCCCTGTTGGCAACAGTGCAAGCAGAAGCGAGTGTGATCATATCAACACATGTGTTTTCAGCTCTCTCAAGAGACCGCCGTTATTATTTTCATCCTTGCTGTCTTTTATTTATCAGGTAAGATATGATTTCGTTATGTTAACATGTAATTTTTCTGCGAAGAAATCTTAATTTTTTTTTTTTTTGTAAATAAAGGACTAATGCTTGCTTTCAAAGTAAATATCATTATGAGGTTTGTTCCCTTCCGAACAACGAGGCCACATTAGAATTTAACTTTAGTGAATGCCACGGTCATCTATGCACGATTTACAGAAGCAATACATCGGCGGCTAAGAGTACGCACAGACCAGATATGCGTTCTTTTATCCGGTCTGTAATTTGAAGCAACCATTCCAACAAAACTTTGCATTTTATTTTATTATTATTATTATTATAAAAAATGAGATTCGGAACAATATTTTATGAATTATGGGTTTAAATTTTATGATTTTTACTATTTTTTAATATTAAAAATTATGACTTCTTAATTTCGGAAATAACAATATTTGAATTAGGCTATTTTTTAAGCTTTTTTTTTATTACGAAAAATAGTTCGGTTGTAATTTTGTATGTTTCAAAGGTTTAATCAAGTTTCTAGTCGCATTAAAATGATATAAGTAGTATTTAAAACTTCGCCTATAATTTCCAATATTCAGCGCCGTTGAGGCGGCAGAAGATATTAACCTATAATTCTGAAATTTTGTAAAGGTGTTGTTCTTAATAAATAGTAACTTTTAAGCACTACCACAAATCGTTCAACGAAATCTGAGATTTTTTATTAATATTTGAATTTTAAGCATTTTTAGTCCAATTTTCACAACCTTCTGCCCATTGAGGCGACAGAAGATATCAATTCAGAGTTATAAGATTTTGCACACTTTTTAATGATAGGAGTTTTTCCGCACTACCCCAAAAAGATCTAAGAAACTTCGACTTTTTCGGCCCGCCCTAGTGCGTACTCTTTACCCGACACGTCGGGTAAGAGTACGCATTTGGCATTTTTTTCCCTGCGTTTCGTAATATATATTTTTTTAAAGCTAAAATTTTCAATTTGTGTAAACGTCTTTCTAAGTTAATAAACTATGATTCAGTATATTTTCGAGGCCCTAACTTTTCAATTCTCATTTTTATAAAGAAAATTCCACTAAGTGCATGCTCTTACCCTACTTTCGCTTATGTATTTATGGAAAAACATCAATTTTTATAATTTTATACATCTTGTATTACCTGCATTTTAAGGCAAATTACGTCTAATCTGGACTTTTGGTGATCCGGATAGGGTCCGGTCCCATCTACTCCGGATTAGCGAAACTCTTCTGTATTTTCTGAGTGTTTCATAATTCCTCTTGCGCAAAATAAAGATTTGTTCTAATAGACATTGAATACAAAATGGAATTCATTGCCCTGATTCAAATTACCAAAAGAAATGATTAATAAAAATAGGTGCTGTCAATGCAATCTCCTCAGTAAAAAGAAAGTGCTCTAACAAAAATGCAGTTATAATGAAGCAAATAAAGCAATAAAGTATTTTGTCATTAAAGGTAATTTGAAAATAACATAATGGAAACGCATTTAGGAAAATATAAATTTCTATCCAATTCAAAACAAAATCGAGTGTTCCTGTTTCAACTTTCTCATATTCCCACAAAATCGAGTGCTCCTCTTTCAACTTTCTTATATTCCCACAAAATCGAGTTTCCCTCTTTCAACTTTCGCATATTCCCACATAAAAATGATACTTATAACTTGCTGTCAAAATGGTTGTGCCTATCTTTAAACTATGAATAATAATATTTTGCTCTGATAATTTGCATCTGGTGGCGGTTTTGTTTAATTTTTTTTTATTCTGAAATTTTCGTCATTGTCTTCGAATAATAAAACGTAAATCTAGTACATATTAACGTCACCTTAACATTAAAAAATCATTTTTTTAGTGATATCGGTTTGATTTATACGTCTTTTTTCTTATTTCCGCCATTTTCATAAATTTTGAATTTAATAACAACCACGATAATGTGCCGACAATAAATATATTTAATATATTCAACGGACAGAAAGACAACGCCGATGTGAATAAGCATTATGACTAAAAGTATACAAATTTTTTCGTTGAATGTGAATGAAAATGTGTGGGCAAATGAAAGAAGAATGCACATAATTTTTTCACCTTCAACATGAGTCAAATCACACTTATTAAAATATATGGCGTATTTTTTATTAGCTTCATTGAATAGTGAACAAAATCGAGCGTGCATTTTAGCAACGCACTTTATCTAGTAGACAGATTTGTTTCAAAATAAAATACAGCTGTAGAATTTTTGTATAAAGACATGTCCCGAATTTTATCGTCTAGATCTAGATTATTGCGTCTTACAGCAATCGTGTTAAAATATTCACCAACGGACAAGCATACATAATCCCAAAACAATGTGTTTCCGACTCACAATCGTCACGATTCTAGAGATAATCTAGAGATTAAATTTTTCCACGATTATAATATTTTCTCTTTGTATACTTTGAGTTTAAGAGAAACCAGAGAAGTGCTACCCCTATCCTACATAAGCATCCGGGTCATTTAAATGATAGTCATCACGATATCAGCACACAGGAGAGTGCAATCCTCAGGGCTACCAATGGCTTCGTCCCATCATCGAAGTGGTGGCAACTCAACCTTTGCCTTCGCTATTCAGGCCGTACATCTCCTTCTGCGAAAAGCCCGTGACGTCACAGAAGACGTTGGGGAAAAGTGTAGGACCGTGTAGAAGATTCCGAAGCGTCGCCATTATCGCCTGTGTGTGTCTCGTGCGGACGTGCGTGAATAAATGCTGCGTTAAGAAAGATCTTAATGCAGGCAGATCTAATATGCCTAGCCCCTGCTGTGTCCCCGGTTGTAGAAGCAATTATAAGAGAAATGAGAATGTCTCCGTGTTTTCCTTCCCTCGCAACGAAAATCTGAAACAAAGTTGGATAACTGCTATTAAACGACATATGCTAATATATGAAAATTAAATTCTTAATATGTTGTAGAAAAAGGTTTAAATTAAACACCATTTTAAATTTTTCACTTTCTAATTAAGTGTTCGGGAATGACATAATGATCACTTTTTCGAAAGTGAATAAAAAACACACATTTGTAAACATCACGATGCGGTGAAAGCCGAATTCAGTTCTCGGCGATCGTCCATCGTCTTCAGTGACGTCACAAACAAGATGTGAGGCCTGGATAGCGAAGGCAACGACTCAACCCCACTCCATTACTGAACCCATCAGGAAAACGAGAACCCTTTTACTTAAAAGTCGGTTTCTCTTCTCTCATATTTGAGGTTCTCCCCGGTGATAAGTTGCTCAAGTCGTTCCTATTCCACTCTGAAGTTGTTTTCGCCGAATTAGCGATATTGAATCGCATCGGCGATGTAGATTCCATTATTCAGAACGGCTTTTCTTTTACGAACAGGAAGAATTTAAAGCCAGGAGCGAGGCTTTTGATCTAGGCCCGCCATGTTTTCATAAATGAAGCAGGAAGCCCGATTAACCACATCAAAGACCATTGGACTAAAAAGCTTCATATATTTTCAAAAACAATACAGCATAAATAAATAATTACAGCTCACTTATTTATAAATATTTACAGAAGGTTTATCATAATAATTCTCCAAATAATGACAGGAGTAATTCATACCGTTTAATCCGCCATCATCAACCTTTCTGAATACAATAACGTTGAGTTATTTTTCTCATGATCGGTAAGCTTTCATGGTGTCGCGCGTGCACCGAGAAATCTGCTCGCGACAGATGCGTTACAACCAAACTCGACGAAAAGTAATTTTTCGGGGTTTTTTTTCTTATCGTTTTCGAGTATATTTCGTAAGACGTAGAGCAATAAATACTATTTAAAAATGTTATTTCTTAGGGTATCATTCTTTGTTGTTTGAACAGGTGCCTTTGTGTAAATACGGCGCTTTTGTCCAATTCATTCTTATATGATGCTTATTTAAAATATTACACGAGCCATTGCTTAAGTGTACCACAAACGATGCTTAAGTCGTACCAGACAGACTTTACGGATCTCTTACAAATACTAAGATACATATTATATAAAGAATCAGAATATTGTTCTTTTTGAGGTGTCACGTGAAATATGCCTTTCTTAGTTTTTAGACTGGAATCCCGAACTTGGCGAAACGTTCCTATAATAGATGAAAAAAAAAGATATGGACAAAGTGTTAGGAAAATTACATCATAGTAATTTGGGGTTTTAATGAAGTACACCAGCCTCGCCCCAACCCCTCCCGAAAGAGGCACGTCCCGCCATTGGAGTAGAGGTAAAGCAGCCCCAAACAATTTCCAGGGAAGCGAGACCCCATTTACTTATCAGGCTGCTACTCACCCCCTTACTCGTGATGCCCCACGGTGGAGGCGCACTTCGTATAAGAGAAAAATAAAAATAGCTTGTCTGAAATTTACACAGTTTATATAAATGATTTTATAAGTAGCAGTATAAAGGGAAAAAACGTCGGCAATCACTGATATATGATATTAGTTTATATTCCCATGTCCTTGATACGAACGTGAAAACTTCATTTCCATACAAATGGCAAAGTTGCTTTGAAAAGAGAAATCTATTTTTTGAGAATGAAAACCTTCACAGTTCCTTCAAATAAACGTCACTGCTTATGAAACGTTTTCAAGATATGTGGCGCAAAAGATATCCTGACCCATTTTTACTAGTTGTATTTAATGTCCTATGAAAGACAACATATCTATTTTTAGAGAAAATGCTTGTTTCAAATCCATTGGTAACATAAATAGCTTACTATCTAGTCTTCAAGAACTATTCTGCATTCGTATCTAAGCGTTCCAGATATCGTAATGCATCATCAACCACTTCCGTGTATGTTATTTGTCTTCAGAGCTTTTTCTTTGTGTTTTCTTGGTATATTTTGAGACTACTTTCAACGGAGTTTATTCCACGCAATATTTCTTTTATGTGAACATTCTTTGGCAATGGCATTTGGGAATAGTAAAGACAACAGTTCTTTATCATAGTGGAGATTTTCTTGTTCCTCAAAAACTGGCAAGAAAGTTTCCCAGCATTCAGGAAACACCAAGAACTCCCAACATCTATTAGTTCGTTTCATTCAAACTATCGTTCTATGCTTTACTAAGATGTTTTGAAACTTTTGTTCAAAGGTCGCGTTGGTCTAGTGACACAGCTTTAAGATCACGTTGTTTGAGATCCGATTCCACCGAAGTTTTTCCCGGGAAACTTTGCAACACTTGGTATCTTAGAATAAATACATAATAAGAAAGCTATAGCCTGGTAATTATAGTTAAAATTTTATTAGAAAAGAGCCTTAGGACAACTTAATTATTGTTTTTTCAGGTTTTTGTTTTAACTTTTTAATTCTGTCTAGTGACACAGCTTTAAGATCACGTTCTTTTTTTATTCAATTCCACCGAATTTTTCCTGGGAAACTTTGCAACACTTGGTATCTTAGAATGAATACATAATAAGAACGCTGAAAAAGGCCTGGTAATTATAGTTAAAACTTTATTAGAAAAGAGACTTAGGACAACTTAATTATTGTTTTTTCAGGTTTGTGTTTAAAATTTTTAATTTGAGATCAGATTCCAGATCTTAGAATGAATACATAATAAGAAAGATGAGAAAGGCCTGGTAATTATAGTTAAAACTTTATTAGCAAAGAGTCTGAGGACAACTTAATTATCGTTTTTCAAGTCTGTGTTTTAACTTTTGAAATGCTGTATTTGCTTTGAATGGAAAATGCTTCATCTATATAATTTTTTTAATATCAGATTTTAAAACTCAATGAACAATTGTTAGTCAGTGTTCTCTTGAAGAATATTTTTTTAAATGGAAATGTAATGTACATGATTTACATAGAAGTTTTTAAATTTATGATATAATGCGTAATGTATAATGTTTAAATTGACAAACGTGTGAATAAGTAGGTTTAAAAGTCAGAGATTATGTAAACAGAGGACCGGGACTTTTGGGGTTTTGTGCTCCAGCTTCGATTTGAGGGTGTATTGTAGTGTTCTTCTGAATACTTTTGCGTATATGTTTTCCAATATGTAATTTTTGCTCATTAATTTATTGGTAAATCTAATTAATTGTGGCTAAGAGACTAAAATCACAGGAATTAAGTGTTATATTATTTTCGCTTTAATTCCGTGGACCGTGGTTGTCAATTTGTTTAATTAGTCCAAATTTCTCCATTTTCAGGACGGTTAATGGATGGAGCCAGTTGGTTGTCTTGTAGAGGTTGGAGTTGATTGGCAGGGGTGAAGGTTTTCATTCATTCACTAAACACTCCGATCCAGCCTGCCAAAATTGGCTTACATCTTTACATGGCCCGGAGTGGGAGGGTTTTTTTTATAACGTTCAAAGAAAATTACATACTACACCGAAACACTGGTGGACAAGATACATCGAAATAAATTCAAGAATTTAGTATAAAAAGCAAAATCGATGTTGCCACAACTCAATCAGCCGAAAACTGCAGAGAGAAAATACACAAAATGCCAGGGTGTAGGAACAGCAGTAGATAAAAAAACCCCAGACAATAGTTTAAAAGAAAGTCAATTTAAATCCAAGCACATAAAACACATACACACGAACAACACACCAAAAAGAACAAGGTGTAGAGAAATCTAAAATGGGCAAAAGTGATTAAAATGACATAGTGAAAAAAACTAAATAGAAAATCAACTAGAGTTAAAATTTAAAGCTAAAAGTTTAAAAGAGTTTACATTGAACACAGACGATCACAGATAGCCTCGCTAATCTTAAAACAAGAGGTCAGCTTGTCACGATTAATTTTACAAGACAAAATTTTTTCGAGTCACAGTGGCTTAGCATTCTCTGTGGGTCTCCCAAGGTGAACTCATTTGTATAGCGACACTCAAATACACAAAGATCGGGGTCAGCAATGGCCCCGAATTCACAATAAGAGGAAGATAGTATTTTAAATCTGATGAGATAGCACCGAAGTTTAGTCGTGTACACCAGCCTGATTCTCGTTACATTTGTCAATTCCAAACGTTTTGTCAATAAGGTAATATATAAATTTGTAGAAGAAGGTACTGCCTCAAGTGTCATCCTCGCCATCTGATTGTGGGTTAAAGTTGAAGGAAATGTTCACAAATAGGGCATACCGTGGCTAGTTGCGCCGTTTTTTCTTCTAAGAATTTTTTAAAAACGGGAATTCAAAATTTTTTAAAATTTTTTAACTGACACTATTAGTGAACCTTCAGAAATAATTCGCCTTAGTAAAAGTTGAATATATTAACTATCAGTATTAATTTAAAACCTCAAACTGACACCTAGTCGCTTAGCCCCACCTGTCCCGACTGCGGGATAAATTGAGCCACTACTAACATGAAGCGACTATTATAAAACATACTTCTATATTATTGTAATTTATTAATTTAAGTAGCGTAGTTGCGTTATTATCTACATTATGTGTATTATATACAAATTTTGTGCATTTCTATTCAATAGAAACCGAGATACAGCTTTTATGGTCATCGTCAAATAGTATCGCGTAATTATAATCAAAATTGAGTCCGCATGGTTTTTCATAAAAAGTATCTTGCATAATAAATCTGGTACAATTCCATCCCACATGTTCAGAGATATTTCTATAAAGCACATCCTGATAAATCCTGTGTAGCCGCGCGGGCCAACGTGCCCCATGCGGAATGGCCCAACTAGCCCCATATCGCCATTTTTGTTTCTCATGAGTGTAAAGGGATTTATTCTGAACGCATTTCGATAAGCAAACAAGCCCTAAAGTAACAATGGAGAATTATCTTTCTGAATATTATTTGTAAAAATGGAAATTATAATTTATAAGCAAAGAAAAAAACGATTATTCATAAGTGAGGAAATTTACTTAGCTTGTCAAAAATTCGAAAATTGTGGCTGGTTCATTAATGAACGCTACTTCTTCAATGACGCTGACGTGGAAGAAGAAAGGCGGGATATTACACACTTCTCTGGAAGGGCAGCGTTAAATACCGAAAAGTATTACAAATATCGCGACTGGCCCAACGTGTTCCTATGTCCAACTAGCCCCGGTTTACCATAGTATGTGGCTTTAAAACAAGGAATTTACTAGAATATCGTTAAATATCAAAACAGGATGCTCCTCGAATATTAAAATTATTTTTTCACTCGTTTTCAACCTGTAACCCTTCCTGCCTTCTTAAAAATGTTTCGAAAACAAATGTCGTGATGATTTAGGGCCCCCTATAATCCACGTAAAATCATACTCAGCAGTAATGACAACAAACGGAATGGCAGCAACAATGACTTTTTACTCACCGTAAAAAGTTGTTTTATTAATTTAAGAGTGGATAAGGTCGCGCCATCTAGAGGCATAGATTTAATTGAGTCAGTTACAAAGTACAGTAGAACCCCGCTAATCCGAACCCCGCTAATCCGAAATTCCGGTTCATCCGAACCGAACAAGTTTATTGAGATATTTATTTTAAATATATACATAAGTCGAAAATGCTTTTTCCACAAGGAACAAAATTCTGTAACATTTTTAATCCCTTTTGTTTTCTTCTGTCCACCATTACCGACTTTGAGTTGCGTACCCCCAACTGGCCCTTCGCGTACCCCCTACTGGCCTTTCGCGTACCCACAACTGGCCCTTCGTGTATCCCAAGGGGTACGCATACCACATGTTGGGAACCTCTGTATTAATGACTTGAAAAACGCGAAAAAAGAAACTATTCTTGTCTTTCCACTATAATCTTCTTCCTAAAAGGACAATTTTCAATTTCCATCATCCGTGATCTAAAAGTACCCTTTTCACTTGAGCTTAAATATTATACAATTTGAAATTTTTATTTTTTGGCTTGCATAAACTTACATGTTATTTATTTGGCATAAGTTAGGTGATGAATTTCATGTGCCTGCCCTTTAATCCATCTAATTCAATAAATTTTTTTTAAAAAAATGTGGGGAGGCTGTCTTTTCAAACAGCCACTGATGTTAAAGGCGTAGGACTACTTTACTCGAGTGACTCTTTTGTTTCTCCAAGTTTATCGTAAGTTTTTTTTATAACTTCTCTTGTTACCCTTTATCTCCAAAATAAGACATTAGTTATGCTTCCAACATATGTAGTTACCGAGATATAGAGGATCGCGTCACCAATTCATGTGTATTTTTGCCCAACTTTGGGACTCGGTAGTCGCTGAACTACAATTAAGATTTTCAAAAAGATTTTTGTAACTTCTGTTGCTATCCTTTATCTCTAAAATGACATATTAGTTATGTTTTAACATATGTAGTTACCGAGATATAGAGGATCTCCCATACCGAGTTTTGTGGCGTTTTTGCGTGTGAATCAATTCCCTTCCTGAGACCCCAATAGGAGGAACGTAGTCCTACGTTAAAATTTATATTTTTTGTTCGTAGAGTAATAAATTTTTGTCTCAATTTTCGACCTCCCTGAGATTGGAAATAACTCTACGCGAATATAAATTGTAAACTACAGCCGTCCATTTTAATTAGTTTCGCAGTGGAAGCATCACATCCACAGATACCTGCGACCGAATAACTATTCAAATCGCATGAATAATAACTCCACTTTTTTCTTCTAAAAATATTTTTTTATTCGTCCCGAAAGGACTTAAATGCGAATATAATGTAGTCCTTATCTCTCCCGTCATGCGAACTGGCAGCTCAGCGTCCTCCTAATGATTAAAATATGCTAAGCAGGAGGCAAAAAAATACTATCGCTCCTTATAGTTATTGTCTGGGTGCAATTATCAATCATGACGTCTGAAAGGAGAAATTCATTTTTCAATGACGCCCTTCGGAAAAAAACTGCAGACGCGTCACACATGACCTGGCGTGAGGCAACGACAACATCCAAACACCTGATAACGGCTTGAACGATAACGCCAAGCTATGCAGGAGACGCCCGCTAAGGAGTCCCGTTCTGGGGTCAGAAAAAAGTAAACTAAGGTTGTCATTTAAATATAGATTCATCGTCAACTATTTTTTTTTGAAATTTCTTCCCCATGGCTCAGTAATGAAATGGGCAAGGTCTATATTCTGCTTTTTTCATCATTTTATTGTAAAACTCAATATAGGTAGATTAACAAAGGACTATAACAGAAGTGGTAATATTTTATCTGCACTAATTAACGGGCGCAATGCACCTGACAGGCACAGGTAAACAATCTCGTAATTAATATTGTTAATACCCATTAATTTTAATTTTAGCATTGTAAATTTGTCACATGTTTGTTTCATGAAAAAGCTTCAAGAGAAAAAAGGAGGATATTGCTGTAAAAAAATCATCATGAAGCCAAGACACGAGAACTTTCGGAACGTAGGACCAAGTCTTCTCATCACTTAAACCAAACATCCTGGTGTATTCTTTATTTACTTCGATCGAAACAAATTATGGGATCAACCAATTTTACCAAAACAAATTTTACATGATAAAGTCAGGAAATGAGTAAAATAATCATCCCTGATCAAGGAAATTAATAAATAAAAAGTAGGATATTGCGAACAATCGCATGTGTGACAAATTGGGGCGCAATATGGAGGGACGAACAAACACATTCCAGGACACTTAGGATCGCGATTTATATGCCTGTGAGTCCAATATGGAGATACCTGTTCTCCACTTAGTGGGCATGTCAGTTGAATAAGGGGGTCTAAATATCAGGTAAAGAAAGGAGTCTACTTGAAGGGATAGAGTTCTACCCTTCCAGGAAGTGGAGGGAGGAACGAACACATCCCAGGACACTTAGGACCTCCGATTTATATGCCTGTGAGGCCAATATGGCGATATCTGTTCTCCACTTTGTGGGCATGTGACTTAAATAAGGGGTGTCTAAATATCGGTAAAGAACAGCGGTGAATGCCCCGGTTCATTGTGCCCTATTCATAGTCCGTGTTCCAAAAATCTTGGAATTGAACAGTGGTGAATGCCCCACTTTAGTGTGCCCTATTCATAGTCCATGTTCAAAAAATCTTGGAATTGAACAGTGGTGAATGCCCCGCTTTAGTGTGCCCTATTCATAGTCCGTGTTATCAAAATTGTTTTGTTGTAAAAAAAAAACCTTGTATCGAAATTGAAATAGTTCCTACATAATCATATACTCGATTTTCTTCCCTATTTTATGAAACTACAGTGAAGAAGATGCAAAGAATCACAGAACATAGTTTAACGATAAAGTAGATTTATTAGCTTGAAACAACTCGCAACACAAGAGAACAGAGAACTTGCCCAAAACTTTTGCGTCTCAGCATTTTTACCGCTTACGAAATATTCCTGAATTTGATCTTGTGTAGAAAAAAATTTCTCAAACCGGTCCGTGTAGGAAAGAATCAAGATATTTTCACAAAAATAGTATTTGAAATCCCTTAACATTTTATATACATATAAAGAAACTTCATTCAAGTATCATTTGTATAATACACTGTTTCCACAATTTCAACTACTAGAATATGGAAAACGTTCTTCAAATATTCCAGTTTCCCTTCTGTCATGAAACAGTAGATCCATCTCAGTCTACAAAACAACTTATTTTTATTGCGTTCAAAAATTCAATTTCTGTTTTCCTCGAGTTCTAATAACGTCATTCTTCAAGACATTTTGTCTAGTGACGAAAAAATGCTTTTTTAGAGCCTTAAGAAAACAATATTTCGTGCAGATCATAAAATGTTTCCCGTGAGTGTATTTCAGCTTGTCTTAACTGTCTTCTCGTAGAATTCGTTAGTCCAGCAACTCATAAAATAAACTAATGGTATACTAGAGGTTTAAAACTGCCACTGGAGCTACTGGCTAAAACTATTTGTTGGGAATATGAGAATGGACATAAAAATGACACAACCTCTTTTCCAAAATATAAACTTTCTTTATATTTAAAGAAAAGCGCGCATAGCAATAAATTAAACCGGAGTTTTTCTTTTATATCATAAGATATAAAGTGATAGTTAGGTAGGGTGTGGAAGCATGTTCGAAACAATTTTTTTGCACTGCATTGGTATATTTCCAGACTGTGATAAGGACACATGGTGATACAGTGTTGTTCAGAATCGAAAGAATTAGAGTACTATTCAGCAACAGATTCCGAGACTACCACTTTTGGACGATTTTACACAGAAAAGGGGTGTTAGGCACTGAGTCATATGAGCGCATTTCCGGTGTTCTTTGTTAGATCACGCTCAGTAGAATGCAAACATCACCCTTCCATTCTTCACTTTGCCCCATATTTTGATGAAAATAACTCAGCCCGGCGTATGCGCAAAATCGCGGAGGGTTTCCGAATCCGTTGCTAAGCAATATATTGTATGATTTCGGAAATAATATGAGATAAATTTTTAAGGAAATTTGCGATAGATACGCAAATGAAGAATAACTATAAAAGAAAAAAATGTACAACAGTCATCGTAGATTAGTAAAGTACATCAAGTGAAACGTTGATTGCAGACACCACATGAGTCGATAATATCAAGATGCTGGGAGCTTTTAAAAAACTGATTAATTTTTTTAAATCAATTATTTTTTATCTGGTAGATTTTATATACTTATTGTTGCGAACATTGAATATCGCTTCCCAGCAATGTTAGTCTTATGGTTGGGAAGAGATTTCTACAGGGGTATGCATGGGAATGCTGTTGTAATGGAGCTATGAACCCCGACCTTGGCGACAAACCTGGCGACTTGGCGACAAATCTGGCGACCATTTTGGGGACAAATTTGACGACGAAATGTGGGATTGGCGACAAACCTGGCGACCATTTTGGATACGAAATGTAGGATCTCAAAACTACTGGAATTTTCTTTATATCTCTATTAGGGGCCGAGATCCGGATTTATCCAGATAATTCCATGTGACGTCACGGCCTATCTGGGAGACTATAAAAAGGACAGTGCTCAGATCACAGAATAGTGAGTGTGTGTTGATCGACTGGGATCGCCTTTGGAATCTCTCTTTCGAGTTTCATCCGCTGTGCGAGCTAGTGAGCTGTTAGACGCCGAGCGGTATTGAAAGTGCTGTTGCGGTTCTTATTAGTGAATTGCTGTCTGTTTGTGTTGGTAATGTGTTCAAGTGCTGTCTTTCCTGTTACCCGCGCTTCGTGTTTTCCGGAATATTCGAGAATAAAGTGTCATTCTCCGTTATCCTGCTTGTTGGACTGTTTACACCGTGCATACACCGGGACGATTTCGTAACAATATCCTTTTCCTCATGAATTCCACTAAAGGTGATGTTTATGTGATTTTAACAACAGAGATGCGTTATGCCACGCTTTCAAGAGATGTTTCAGAACGAAGAATGGCACTTCCATAAAGATGGCGCACTTTCGCAATACTGCCTCGATCTATATGAAATAATTCTGGTTAACACATGCCTATAACAAAGGCGATTCCACACTCATCATATTTCACTTCGATAGATTTATTTGTACGCAGTTTTTTCGACCAGCTACAATCGAAAATTTGAGACTCTCCAATAAAAGAGAATGTACTTAAATTCCAACTGACATACTGAGAGTCGTTTAAAATCTGATCAGTTGGGTTTTACCAGCTTAAACGATAACGGTCAACAATTCGAACTTTTCTGATATCTGACAAAATTCTATATTTGTATAAATTAATTTCAGTTGTGAAAGATTGATGTCATTAATTTTTTATGAAATAGTTATTCAAAGTGCGTATATATTTTTCTTGGCATTCAGTACATATTATGTATCAATTTAGAACTGTAACGAATTTGCTGTATATCTGTTTCTTGTAAGTAGATCCAGAAAAACTTAAGTTCAAACTCTCACTACCAAACAGTTATTAATAACAGAAAAGGATTGAAGTTCTAAGGAGTCGATTAGTGCTCACGTGATACACGTGAAATGCACGCTGTGACGCAGTACAATGGTAGAAAATGAGCAATGAATGTTAGATGGCATCATGTGAATTGATTCCATTAAATACATAGAGCAAAATATATAAATGCAGTCGCTCTTGTAACGTTAACCATAACTGACTGTGATTGACGTCAGAGACAGCGCCCTCTAGAAGAATTTTAACGGCAGTGGAGACCAAACCATGGAATCCTCTGCGTCCCATGAACAATGCTCTCCTTAATTTTTTTTCGATTTCTGAAATTATTTGTGTAAACTGTCTCTGTGTAACGCAGACCTTAAATAAATAACTGTTATACTAATTTGGAATATTCACTAAATCCATAAGCGACCTCCACATAAGAAGAAAAGACTGTTTAAATTCTCTCCAAAATTTAATTATAGAAGGAGTTTTTCAATTTTAATATTTGAGTCTTCTCTCTCTTTAATATTGAGAAAAAATGTCTTCACTTCAACAGTGGCTGGTTAAAATAGCGTGAACAATATAACGTTGAATGTATTATTCACTAGAATGTATTTTCGTAATTAACGAACTGTATTTAAATTTATAGAGAAAAAAATGTGAAAAATTACTTGAACAAATAGAAGGTTAGAATAACTTATATCAGAGCTTGATTAAACTTTCATTGGACAACACTTTCGAAATTAATTAATCGAAAAACTTTAAGTGCTGAAAAACACCCAATTAATTTAGTGAATATCATTATATTAAGTACTTTATTAAGGAAAATGACTCTTTATTGCTTTTAACACGATGGAAGTGTATCATATTATGATTTTATATAAGCTATTATTTATATTATCTTGTTTCATAATAAAATGTTGTCGAGAAGTGTTAGGATATATTTAATTATTTTTCTAATGTTGTTTTCTAGTAGTTTCTGCATCACCAATGGAAACTATTATTTTCCTATTTCAATCGAATTCATGGTTCTGGCTGTTAATATGCTACATTTTCTAAAGTTAGTCACAAATCAAATAGAAAATTTGCAGAATGCCACTGACGAGACCGCATCACCATTGAGAGATGTTATACACGTTCCTACGCTTCCTAATGCAACGGCAAAGGTTTTGTGAAATGAAAAGACATCAATGTAAAGATGAATTTTTTACCCAGTATATTGATGATGTTTAAAAATCAAATTATGTTTAAATATATCTATCGCTTCGAAATGTTTTAGAATCATGTCCAAATCTATTTCTTTGGGCATAATGGCGCATTATTCGAATTTTATTTTTTTCAACCTCCGATAGACCATGAAAAAACAGTAGAGGACAAAATGAATTTATTACCAAAAGTTATGTTCAAACATGGATACTTTTCGATATAATCGCAGTGGAGATTGAAGCATTTGTCATATCGGTAGACAAGGTTCCCAATCCTCTCTTCGAAGAAAGTTGTCGCCAGTGATGTGAGATGGGCCTTAACTTTGCCTTGAATCCCCTCGCTTTTCTGGACGGGGACATACGTCTCGCAAGAACTTTAGAAGGTACTTTTGAGATAAAAATTCTCCTTGGTTTAGCATTTATTTCATTTTTCTTCAGTCTTGCCAAATTTTGAGAAGGAGTTTTCATTTACAGAACATGTCGCGACTGTAAGTTGCTGCATTGAAGTTTCGAGAAGGAGTTTTCATTTACAGAACATGTCACGACTGCAGGTTACTGCATCTCGTCGCTAAGTCAGAGCTATACGCCAGATGATCAGACAGGTCCCATTTAAACTGCTCTAGAAGCTGCTGGGTTAAAACAGCACTGTGAGAGCGGGCATTGCCATGAATGCAGACAACTCCAGAAGTCAGAATGGCTATTCGCAGTCGTCGTAAAGTCTGACGAGAAGCAGCTGCAGTGATCGTTCCATAAACCAACCTTCTGTTTGAAGAAAGTAAATAACACTACGCAATTCGCACTAGGCGGGAGCATCAGCTCCACTAACCATTTTTACATACCGACAGCTCAGCTGAAAATTTCGGAACTGACGTCGACAGTAGCAGATGTTATATTTAGAGACACGCGCAATCGCCCACCACGCATTCCAACATTCTACCACCTGTCTGTAAATTTGCGGTTCAATCGGAATTGTTTTGATTTCTTTTAAATTGTTATCTTGTCCATTGTAAACTTTCTGTTAGATCTCTTGTGTGCTTCTGTGTTTTTGTGTGGTTTATGTAATGCTCATTGTCTCTCGATTTTTGTTTGTAACTGTTTGGCTTTAATGATTTTGATTTGGTTATCTTGTGTTTTTTCATGTGCTTTGTGTTTTTAATGTTTAGCTTTCTGTGTTTTTGCTCTTGGAGTTTCTACGTTTTGCGTTTTTT
>BGPR01000059.1:1638078-1653811 GCA_013235015.1 Araneus ventricosus
CTATTGTACTTCGTTCAGTTGCAATACATTGCTCATCCAATGTAAACATGAATTTTTTTTACCCAGTATATTGATGATGTTTAAAAATCAAATTATGTTTAAATATATCTATCGCTTCGAAATGTTTTAGAATCATGTCCAAATCTATTTCTCTGGCATAATGGCGCATTATTCGAGGGTCATTTTCAACCTCCTATGACTCATAAACAAACAGATAGAGGACAAAGAATTATTACCAAAAGTTATGTTCAAACATGGATACTTTCGATATAATCGCAGTGGAGATTGAAGCATTTTGTCATATCGGTAGACAAGGTTCGTCCAATCCTCTTCGAAGAAAGATTGTCACCAGTGATGTGAGATGGGCCTTTAACTTTGCCTTGAATCCCTCGCATTTCTGGACGACTACGTCTCCAAGAACTTAGAAGGTACTTTTGAGATAAAATCTCCTTGGTTTAGCATTTATTTCATTTTCTTCAGTCTTGCCAAATTTTGAGAAGGAGTTTTCATTTACAGACATGTCCGACTGTAGTTGTCTGCATTGGAAGTTTCGAGAGGAGTTTCATTTACAGAGGCATGTCACGACTGTAAGCTGCCATTGAAGTTTCGAGAAGCAGTTTTCATTTACAGAACATGTCACGACTGTAAGTTACTGCACTGAAGTTTTGAGAACGAGTTTTCATTTACACAACATGCCACGACTGTAAGTTGCTGCATTGAAGTTTCGAGAACAGTTTTATTTACACTGTCACGACTGTGGTTGCTGCATTGAAGTTTCGAGAAGGGTTTTCATTTACAAACATGTCGCGGCAAGTTGCTCGCATTGAGTTTCGAGAGGAGTTTTCATTTACAGAACATGCCACGGCTGTAAGTAGCTGCACTGAAGTTTTGAGAGAGGTTTTGACACAGAACATGTCACGACTATAAGTTCTGCACTGAAGTTTCGAGAAAGGGTTTTCATTTACAACATGTCACGACTGGTTGCTGGATTGAAGTTTCGAAGGAGTTTTCATTTACATATGTCGACTGATGGTTGCTGCAGAGTTTGAGAAGGAGTTTTCATTTACAGAACATGTCACATTGCAGGTTGCATCTCGTCTCGCAAGTCAGAGCTATACGTCAGATGATCAGACAGGTCCATTTAAACTGCTCCGAAGCTGCTGGGTTAAAACAGCACTGTAGAGGGGCGTGCATGGTTGGACAACTCCAGTATCAAGGTTTGCAGTCGTCGAAGTCTGACGAGAAGCAGCTGGTGATCGTTCCAAACAACCTTCTGTTTGAAGAAAGTAAATAACACTACGTCAATTGCTACATTAGGCGGGAGATCATCCAGCTAACCATTTTACATACCGACACTATTTAGAAAAGTTTCGGAACTGACGTCGACGTAGCAGATGTTATGTTTAGAGTTACGCGCAATCATCCACCACGCATTCACATTCTACACCTGTCTGTAAATTTGCGGTTAAATCGGAATTGTTTGATTTCTTTTAAATTGTTATCCTTGTCCATTGTAAACTTGTCTGTTAGATCTCTTGTGCTCTGTGTTTTTTGTGTGGTTTTTTATGTAATGCTCATTGTCTCCGATTTTTGTTTGTAACTTTTGGCTTTAATGGTTTGATTTGGTTATCCGTTGTGTTTTTTTTCATATGCTGTGTTTTAATGTTTAGCTTTCTGTGTTTTGCTCTTGGAGTCTCACGTCTTTGCTTTTCCTCCTAATATTTTGTGTTTTTGTGTTTTCAGTATTTAAACTGTTTAGTGTTTTTTTTGCTCTTTGTTTGCGTTTTTGTGATCTTTAATGTTTAGCTTTGTGTTTTGCTCTTGGAGTTTCTTACGTTGTGTTTTGTCTTAATCTTTTGTTTCATAAAATTTTGTGTTTTGCTTTTGGTTTCTGCTTTTTGTGTTTTTGGTTTCTTTTTTGTGCTTTATGTTTTTTGCTCTTTATCATTTTGGAGTTATTGTTGTAAACGATGATTTTTTAGTGTTCTGCCTCACCCCTCAGGTTCTTTGTAAATTCACTTTTTAATGCAGTTCATTTCTTTTGTTTTTATGTTTTCCTCTGGCCTGTGGAATCTACCCTCTGGAGTAAAACTACAAGGGCGGGTTGTAAATAAATAAAATAAATCGGAGAAGAAAAAGAGCGACCTTAGTACTTCATCTCGACTATCTACCGAGTTGATGACCATAATATTTTATTTTCACATTATTTCCTTCGTTTTTCTTAGAGTTGAAACAAACCGTGTCTAGTTTAAGAACATGAACAACTAAAATCTCTGCTACCAGATGGTTTAGAATTCTGACTATTAATTAAGACATATCTTAAAAGAAAATTGTAGATTATTCTGTCAAGGTAGAGGAAGACGTCACAAATTGCCAAGGTGATTCCGTCGTCAACTCACTTTAAAATAAATTAGGTTTACAGCGTTGTTCCCGACGAGTGATATTATCATGGTACAGTTATTGCCTTATAAGTATTTCTTTGAATTTATGTCCAGTTATAAAATCTTAAATGAGATAATAGAGGGCATTTAATTTGAAATTCTTGCTTATATCAAATAGATACTAAATTGGTGGTCAGCTGACAGAGAAGGGTATATCAAAAGTCGTAGCTGAACAAAAACTGCTTATTTATTTTTTTAATAATTCAAGAGGAAGAAAATATAATTTTCGTAACCAACAACAAATATTTTAAATTTTTTTACTTATGGTAGGACGCGATCTTATGTTTACATCATATGTTAAAATTCAGAAATATCCGTTAATGTTTGCGAAAAATTAGTATTTTCTCCATATAATTCAAAAGTTGAATTGGCAGTGTTGCTTGTTAAGCGATGAAATATTACTTGATCATACACTCATCAAGTATATATAGTTAAATTTTTAAAATTTAATAATTTAAAATTTATTTAAAAAATTTAAAAATTAACAAATGTATAATGGTAGATTACTCTCTGCCTCTTTTTCTTTCATTTCCTCCCATATCTGCTTCCCAAACAGTTGATCGGTTCGACTCTCGGCTGACATTGTTCTACTTTCCCCCCTTTTATGTACAAAAAGAGCGCTGCGACATTCTGTATCTACACACGTTTATACGCACAGCCTACGAAGTATAGTATACGTGACCGCATCGATGCACCTGCTGAAGTCCTTTTCTCCGTCGTCTTTTCTGCTTCTGACTCCCCATCCAGAAGCCTGCGTTAAAACGCTAGAACGTCCTTCTCTCTGATGGGTTTTACTATAATGACTCCCATCCCGAAGCCTGGTAGAGCCTCCGCTGACGTCCTTCCCTCTCGTGACGTCGTTTTTCTATAATGACTCCCACCAAGCCTGCGTTAAGAGCCTCCGCATGACATCCTTCCCTCTCGTGACGTCGTTTTTCTATAATGACTCCCCATCCCGAAGCCTGCGTTAAGAGCCTCCGTCGTCCTTCCCTCTCGTGACGTCGTTTTTTTCCTATAATGACTCCCCATCCCGAAGCCTGCGTTAAGAGCCTCCGCTGACGTCCTTCCCTCTCGTGACGTCGTTTCTTATAACGACTCCCCATCCAGGAGCCTGCGTTAGAAGCTTCCTTTGAGACGTCCTTCCCTCTCGTGACGGTCGTTTTTCCTATAACGACTCCCCATCCCGAAGCCTGCGTTAAGAAGCTTCGCTTCAAAAAAAGTGAGAACGAAGCTAAGAAATCGAAATCAGCTAGAGAGGCATCTAGATGTGGGCATCAATTATATTTCATATCGTTTCTTTCTGAAATTTCAATACATAGCGTTAGTATATAAAAGAAAATCAAAGCTTTCGATTCTATAAATTTGTCTTCAGCAGACGCGTTCGTTACGTTATTTTAGAATACACTTAAAAAATCTTCAACACTCATGCTTATATTATCTAGAAGTATATCCAGAAAGTCGCGCCAATTTAAATTTGGAACCCAGTGAGTCAGAGGAAAAAAACATGACGTCAAAGAATAATATAGGGAAGAAGTAAAATGTTTAAATGACACACATAATTACGTTTATTATGTACCTTTGACTGTAATGAGCAATAGGAGATGAACGAGGCTTACAGAAATCTCCAAATAAGTACGATTCATGTAACGTTACCGTAAATTGGGAAACGTTTCCAAGCAGTCCATCTAGTTCTCGTTCTGTTACATTGGTCTAAGACGTCAAGACCTTTGTCCTTAAGCAAAAATTTCAATGGATTTCAAAATCGATGTGGTGGCTATTTTTTTTAATGCGACAGAATTAATTGCTCCCATTTGGAGGTTTCAATTTTGGCGGTTTCAATAATCATCATCTGATGAGGGATTTCACTTCTTGTTGAAATTTCGTAAATTATTGAACTGGTTATGCAATGTGGTTAAAAATTTAGGAACAAAATTCATCCGCACTAAAATTAACATCAACACACAAAAACTTAAACTTTTCACTAGGATATAATGATTTTTTTTCCATATGCTTATTTAAAATCAGTTTTTGTTTATAACTGATGCAATTGTGCTTAAAAAACTGGTTAAGAATATCATCGTTAATAATGCCTGAGAATTAAACTTAATTACTGAAATATGCATCTAAGTTTTTTAAAATAGCATTTTTATTTATTTGACTCAGCTATAAAACATATTTGTCGCGTCTTTACCATATTAAACGTATCATTACTGTTGGAATTCAAATGAACTGGTTCAGTCACTGAATGAAAGCATCTCGTTGGTTAATTTTCATGACGTAGCCGAAGTTACGGCACTAGTCTAAGTTGATTGGTTGTTACAATCTATATATATTGTTCATTTGTGTTTTTAAGCTATCAATCAGGGAAGTAGCTGTAGTCAGTCGAATGGATGGCTGTCATTGAGTGTGTGGGCTGCAAGACAGCAGCATGTCTTTATTTTTTACAGTAAACTGGATTAAAGCTCTTTTGTATTTTAAACTGCCTGGTATCTGCGTTACTCTGCAAATTACACTCACGACATGCCAACAGTGGTTATGGGCCGTGCGATCCCATACTGATGATTGCCAGATGCAGTTTTAAGCCCTACTGTTTAAAGTAAACGGAAAGAATTGTGCCTGTTGGTTGTGAAGTCTATAAAGCAGATCGGAAGATGAATATGCCGGCGGAGTCTTCGCCATTTGCATTTCCGAAGTTGGATGGTTCTAATTATACCTCATGGAAAGAAGACATGAAGGTCGTGCTGATGGATCGTGGTTGTTGGAGCTTCATAATTGAAGATAAGCCATGTCCTGAACAAGCTACTGAGAAAGAAAAGTTCGAGTATGATTGGAGAAAGCAGAGATGTTACACTACAATTTACCAAGGCATCGAAAGAAAATTCCTACCGTTAATCCGATACACAACGGATGGTAAAGAAGCATGGAACATTTTGAAAACAAATTTCGAACCAATCTCCAAAGCCCGATTGGCAGTTCTTATTGATGAATTTTTCGAGCTCAAGTTTAATCCAGTAGAAGAAACCATTGGATTTTTTTGCAAACGTGTCGATGAGAAGAAAACTCAAGTTAAGGAAGCGGGTTTTGAAATTCCTGAACTTTTAATCGCATTACAACTTATTAGAAGATTGCCAGCCGAGTATGATCATTTAGTTCAAACCCTCTACAGATTGAAGGATGAAGAATTCAACCATCTGGAAGTTGAAAAACAACTTGTAAACGAAGCTGGACGAATTCAACTGAAGCAGAAGGATTTGAATCTAGATTATACAGAGAATGCATACACCGTCGGATCATTTCGTCTGCAGGAAACTCGCAAGAAATCTTCTGAACGCAGTGGAGCAGTGTTGGACCCTTCAAGAAACCCTGGTCAATACAGGAAAATCCATTACCCTAAAGGAATGGGGCCGTCATGTGAATTTTGTTCCCGCAAAGGACACGATGCATCTAAATGTTATAAGAAGCGGAATAAAGAGAAGAAACAAGCTTTCGTATCGGAAACTTCGTTCTGTGGGACTAATCAAGCTTTTGGAGTATCGGCGGACTGGAATCATTTCCTGATAGACACCGCAGCGACTTCCTATTTCTGTTATGAACGTGTCTGGTTTAAAAACTTTAAGGAACTTAAAACGACAAAAGCCCTCCTGGCCGATAAGAAGTCAACCTGTGAAGTTGAAGAAATTGGTGACATTGACTTCATCATTCAAGACATTAAAGGTAATGTTAAAATTACTTTAAAAGATGTATTTTATACTCCAAACATGAGGAGGAATTTAATTAGTGGAGCCAGAATGGATATAGCAGGACTTAAAATAATTTGGTCAAACAATGTAATGCGTATATGTCATTCTAATAATAAATATTTCTTTTCAGCTTTTCGGCGAGATATGTTTTATATAGTATCTGAGTTACTCTGCAAATTACACTCACGACATGCCAACAGTGGTTATGGGCCGAATCTTGGAATTCAAATGAACTGGTTCAGTCACTGAATGAAAGCATCTCGTTGGTTAATTTTCATGACGTAGCCGAGGTTACGGCACTAGTCTAAGTTGATTCGTTGTTACAATCTATATATATTGTTCATTTGTGTTTTTAAGCTATCAATCAGGGAAGTAGCTGTAGTCAGTCGAATGGATGGCTGTCATTGAGTGTGTGGGCTGCAAGACAGCAGCATGTCTTTATTTTTTACAGTAAACTGGATTAAAGCTCTTTTGTATTTTAAACTGCCTGGTATCTGCGTTATTCTGCAAATTACACTCACGACATGCCAACAATTACCAGCATGAGAGATCGAGTAATAGAATTTCTTAAATATGTAAATAAATTTTAGTGTAACATTTTTATTCAGTTGGTTTATGTATAAAACATATCATTGCATCTTTAAAATATACCTATTACAATATAAAACAAAAACTAATTATCACTGAACGTTAATTACTCTTAGTTGCATGCTCTTGAAAACATGAAATTGCTTTCGTTTTAATCCAGCGCTGTGTCACTGACATTTAAATTGAAATAACAATCAAAACAACCCACGAACAAATGCACATAAAAACTAATTATATCAGTAACATAATACTATTTTTAAACTGCAATCAACAAATTAATCCCAGCGGAATTCCTTTAAAGAATTAAACAACACAAAAAACGGAGTGCGAAAAAAAATGCTTCGGTATTCAAAAAGCAAAGAATAAAATGGTATTTGTCAAGTTGAATTTAATTTTAAGCAACGGAACGACCCAGCTGAAAATGTATTGTCGTAAAAAATAGCATTCTGTGTTTTTATCTCCTAATTTGTCAAGTCGGAAAATTTCTTTTGGAGATTTCAGCCTCGCTGAAATACCTTGTAACATTTATTTTCTTTTGTCTCAATTAAGTAAACTGAGAAGTAATTACATAAGAATAACAAATGAGAAAAAAACGCTTCTTCATTAGAAAATAAGAGAATAATAAATTTTAACGGTATTTTAAGGATACTCGACACGTAATTTTGTCTGTTTCCTTTGACTAAATACATAATTGTTCGTAAACACTTTGTGGAAGGCAAAAATTGATAAAAAGTTTAGCTTTTGTTATTGGTAATTTTATTTATTTCTCGATTATTAATTGGAGTGTTAAATATTTAGCACGTGTCAAAGTAATTGGGCTGTGCTAAACAGTGAAATGAAAAAGTGAGTGCAATTACTAAGGCAAAAAATTTGGTTTCGACTTCCAAAGCTATATGATGGATATCTTTAGTAGTCTAACTAATGCGTACAATAATTCGCTTGATTCTCATAGTTGTTTCTTTCAATAATGATCAATAAAAACCTGGTTCTAACATGTTGTTTACTTGAATGAAATCAAATCTAGACTAAACATGCTGTTTAATTCCATAAAGCAGTGGTAAAGTAAAAATAAAGAGCCTCGGAACGAGATCAGGACATAAATTATTGTCGGTGTTTACTTACCTAATAACTTTTGATTAAAGAACCTGACGATACATATATATTCCAGATAGCAAAGAAGGTTGCGGAAAGGTTGCCATTTCACTTTCCATAGGCTGTCCGCGAAAGCATTTTCGCGCAAACCGTTTCAGAAACCATTGCCGCAAGGTTTACATACAAAAGCATTTTATGAACTACCTCAAAGACAAGGTTTGAACGACAAGTCCGCGAAAGCATTTCCACGTAAACCGTTTCGGAAACCATTCCCTCAAAATTGACTTAGTAAAGATTTTTTATGAACCACCTGTGCCATCTTGTGTAGCCCCGGCTGGTATAGTGGTTATTGCGTTTGCCTTCCAAACCTGAGAACGCGGTTTCGATTCACTGCTCGGAGGAATGTGAAGTTTTGTCACAATCGACAAGTAAGTTCAATTAAAAATTAGATTAACCAAATTAATTGAAATTAATAATTCAGCTTTGAATAATTAAGATTTCTAATTAATTGACATTCCGGATAACTCTAAGTTGGACTGAGAAGAAGGAGGATAAAAAAAAGGGGTTTGGACCTCTCTGTAGGATTGCGGCTTTGAAGAGGGGGTGAAAAAGGGGGATGGACCCCTCTGTAGGAGTACGGCTTGGAAAGGGGGTTCTATTTTGTCCCCCGAAGGAGGGCTCTTAACAACCTTACGAAAGGCCTGAAACAAGCTCTTAGTGAACAAGAAACAAGGTTTTCTGTAAGGTTTTTAGTAAGATTTCCCCCAAGTTTTGGACCTCTCTGTAGGTGGATAATTATTGTGGACTATGAAAAAAGAGAGGTTAAAATCTTCTGGGGAAATCTTACTAAAATCCTTACAGAAAACCTTGTTTCTTGTTCACTAGCGAACCTTTCCGCTACCATGCCGAAAGGTTCAACCCTTGTCATGGAAACCTTTGTGACAACACTTGTTGACGACAAGGCTTGTAAAATCTATTAGACAAGCTTTCTTTGCTATCTGGGATATGGCACGTAACACATCCAGATTGAGCTCCAATTCCCATCCAAGTGTCTGTGGGTTACATATCGTGAAAGGCTGCCATGTGGAATTTTCTTAATTTTGTGTCATTAAAGAAACTTTGAGTTGTAGTACTTTACAAATACGCAATAATATTTATCGACCTGTTCTTTAATCAAAAGTTCTGAAGTAAGGAAACGCCGACAATAATTTATGAACACTTCGCATTTTTGTAACAAATGCATAGTTAATTTATTAACCGCTCATTAAAGCTGTAAAAAAAATCGGAATTTCTTCCGTCGACTTTCTCGCACACATCCACTTAAGAAAACGGCTTAAAACGTGAGGTTAGAAAAGAGTATGACCACAGACTATGTGGACTTAAACTAAGTCTTCGCGTTGACGGAAGTGATCTAAAATTTGATTGGTCCCACGCTTTTGCCAGGGTATTGTTGTCTATGGAATTCACTGCCTCTGCTATCCATATCCGTTACCTACGAAGAAAGGATATCTGCGGCATTGTATTCCATCGACACCAAGGTATTGGTGTCGATGACCCTATCGTCTAGATATTATACGTACTGCGATGGTGGACACATAGGACTCACACTGATTAAAAAACGATATCTTGTGAATATTGTGCAGTTTGTTCTAATAACTTGTTCTCTACCAACCGTCCCATATATGGTAACACAGCTGTTGCTTACTAGAGCCCGAAGTCACACATATGTGACACAGCTCTTTCTTACCAGATCCCGACATCAAATATATGGTGACACAGCCGTTCCTTACCAGATCCCGACGTCACATATATGTTGACACAGCCGTTTTTTACTAGAGCCCGATGTCACACATATGAGACACAGCCGTTTCTTACCAGAGCCCGACGTCACATATATAGTGACACAGCCGTTTCTTACTAGAGCCCGAAGTCACACGTATGTGACACAGCCGTTTCATACCAAAGCCCGACGTCACATATATGTGACAGACGTAAAATCCATTCCATTTGATGTCATATAATCCCGTAAAACACCTTGGGCTGTGTTGGACGTATTTCCCAGGAGACTTTGGTAGCGAAAAGATTAATTTTTTGTATTTCATAAAAGTTATAATGGTGGTAAATCAGGCCATTCTTTTTTTTTTTGAAACTCCCTCCATTTTATATGCATCGCTATTATGAGAAATTAAAAGTACAGAACATTTCAAAAGTTCTTAATGATTTAAACGGTCATTAGTTGTTGTCGTAATTTACTTTGTTTCAGATTTAAAAGATTGAAACTTACAGACACACTATAAGAATGAGACAAATTGATGGAGCTTTATTCTGAAAAACGACGAATTATTTTGACTCGTAGAACATATTGGTGACATTTGCAGGCAACAAATGAATCTTGACCGTAACGAATTTAGACTACATAAGTAAGTTTAAAAGAAATTATAAGAACTTCTCCCGCACATGAGCAAAGAAGTTGCATATAATAAGTAATAACTCCTTTTTCCAGAATAAACTGATTTTAACCAGAAAGTCAATTTTCGACACTATAATAATATCTTTAACTAGTAATATCCCATTTACAACCGTATTGGCTGATATACAGGGTGTCCAACAAAGGACTCCCTCATTTTAAAATTAAATAACTCGGTAACGGAGATCGATAGAAGAACGAAACCAGTGATATGCTTAGTCTGAAAGCCGTAAAAATCTGACACAAAAGTTTCAAAATTAGTTATAAATGTTGCCGACAGGTGGCGCTGTACGTTGTAATCACAGTTCAGATTTCGAGAAGAAAGCTATAAACTGTCATTTACAAGTAATCGTTGCAATCACATCACAATCGATTCAAATTAGGCATTTTTCGTGCTTGTCAAGGACAGTTTATAGATTTCTTATCGGATTCTGAATAGCTATTACAACCTGCAGCGCCACCTGTCGGCAACATTTATAACTAATTTTGAAACTTTTGTGTCAGATTTTTACGGCTTTCAGACTAAGCATATCACTGGTTTCGTTCTTCTATCGATCTCCGTTACCGAGTTATTTAATTTTAAAATGAGGGAGTCCTTTGTTGGACACCCTGTATGTATTTTTGTTACCCACTTCTGATTTGTTTCATGGTTGCAAAAATTAAATTTTGTAATCAATTTTTTATTCACTTCCTGGTTTACTAGAGTTCTGAAATTTTGTCCACTTGTGTATTCTCGATGAAAATACACCGTTGTCCTGTATCGAAACTTAACTATCACTTAGTCGATCAATTTAATTAGTTCTTGAATCCAAACGCGTGGCGCCACCTGGTGATGAATTTTAGACAAATTCATTTTTATATATCGTTAATATAAATAATATAGACTAACGGATCATGTGGTAGATGTTATATAAATAATATATACCTGTTTATTAAGACTTAAAATTAGACAATATTGAAAATAAAAAAACTACTTTTAGTACACAAATAAAACTGTTTTCAAAAACCTTTTATTGAATTTAATTTTCACTTGAACAACAGAACACTACACTCGTTACAAGATAAAGATACATCCTTCCCATTTCTTCAAACATGGAGAATGATTTTGTTACAACCCCTGTTACATCAATAATTCTTCATCCTTTTATTATGTATCTGATCCCTCTACATTAAAGCCGATGCTGCAGAAATGAATAATATTTTCCAATCGATTCCGGAAAACTCGCGCTGCTCGTATATCACGAGAGGTTATTCAGTATTCAAGTATCCCGTATCGATTTTAAAACGCAATTAAAAATCCGATTGTTTCACCCAAATGATTAAAAATTGGTTTTTATCGTTTTCTCACAGCCAAGTGTGTCGAGTGAAAATTAATGATGAGAGCTATCATCGTCCTGCTCTGATTGTTGCGATGATGGTTAGAATTAATGCACCCTCACCAATATCCACGAGTTGATTTGAAACTGAATTAATAACAAAGAAATTACTCAACCAAATCAATTATAGGAATACGATAAAAAGAGAGAGAGAAGAGGATAATATTTCGGAATAACTGTTTATAACCGTACGCAAAGCCATAGTGACCTGGTGGTAGAGATCAGGTTTAGTTTAGTTTAATTAGACTGACTCGCGTTTTGAAGCTGTAAGATGGCTATTTTGAGTTGAACTTCGTAAAGAAGGACTGGGGCGTGCATAGAAGAACTGGGCGTGTATAAAAGCAGTGGAACTGCCGATTCACCAACTATTTCCAATGTATAAATTTAAACAGTGATTTAATTTTCCATTTAATATACAGGGTGTACACACTTATCGTGGTCCAATAGCTAATTTCTAAACCGTTTGGGATAGACATATAGTTCCAATCGGAAAAATGCTTTAAATGAAAGTAAGAATTATATTTTGTTTTTTACTTTCTCGTATACGAAGTATACAAAGAGAAAGTATTGTAATCGTCAAAAAATTCGAACTCGAGATTTTGACGAATCTCCACGTTTTAGACCTTCCTGAGTCCGAAAAACACAATTTTCGAATTATGTCTGTCTGTGTGTCTGTCTGTCTGTCTGTGAACACGATAACTCGAAAACTATTAGAGCTACGGGGATGAAATTTTGTAAGTGGTCTTTAAACATAATTTGTAGGTTTCTATCAAATTTTGGACAAAATCTGTCAACGGGAAGTCTGTCAATCTGTACGTCCGCGGTCATGCGAACGCTATAACTCAAAAACTTGAATAGCTAGAAGGATAAAATTTGGTACACAGTTTTATCGTCATGAATGTAGGTCCGTATAAAATTTTGGGCCAAATCCGTCGAAGGGTTGACTGTTGAATCGCATACTTGTTCAGTTTTGAAACTAACTGCCTGCGCATGCCTACTGGTGACATGTGAAAAGAAGAAGGGACTCCGAAACTTGGCAGTTTGCCAAAAACCAATTCTGGCGCGATTTTGTAAGGAAGCAAACATTTAGGGAGTCTCGCCAGGTCCTGTTGCGCAAAAGAATGCGCAGGGGATTTGAATTTGTTTTGATCCTTCAAACCACGCGTGGTTCCAACTTTGGTTTACTTGCGACGGAAGTTTATTTGTTGTCTTTTATTATTCTAGTTTTCTCTACATGTGTTAGGAGTATACGAGAAAGTTTAGGGGAGACCACTCCCTCTGGTTGAGTCTGTAAATATGTTTCTGAAACAGTGACGATTTCTAATTTTTTATACGTTCCCCCGGTCCTGTCAGTCATATTTAGTAAAATATTTAAACAAAAAATTCCACTCTTCGACGCCTAAAACTGACCGATTTATTGAGCTTTGAATATCGCTGACTTGGACCACTTTACACCATTTCAATAGCCGTCTTACAGGCGATTCACTACTCGATGCGCAGCAGTTGCGCGACGAGGCCGCTGATTGGTAAAAATCATCAATTTCAAAGCTCCATAACTCGCTCAGTTTTAGTCGCAGAAGAGTGGGACTTTTTTTGGTTAAGATTTTAGAGCGTCAAGAATATTTTGCTAAATATGACTGATAGGACCGGGGGAACGTATAAAAGGTTAGAATTAGTACCTTTTTCAGAACTATATTTAGTGACTCAAAAAGCATAAAATATAATTCTTCACTTTGTTTAAAGCATTTTTCCACTTGGAACTATATGTCTATCTCTAACGGTTTAGAAATTATCTATTGGACCACGATAAGTGTGGACACCCTGTATATTAGATGCCCTTATATGCTAGTAATTAGTGAAGCTTACTGTAAAAGGAATAAAAATATATTACTTTATACAGCAAGAAACAAGTGAAAACTCTTGAAGCTCCCCTGACTTCGACTCTTGACTAGCATTTCGCGGCCTATTAATAAGACGATCCACCAATCAATGCGCAACACTTGCCGGATGAGGCCGCTGATTGGTTGAAAATTATGAAATTCGGAGCTTCAGAACTCGATCAGTTTTAGTCGTAGAAGAGAGGAAATTTTAAAAAAAATGTTATTGCGTGAAGAATATTTTAATAAATATGACTGATAGGACCGGGGTCAGTATAAAAAATTAGAATTCGTAACTGTTTCAGAAATATATTTATAGACTCAAAGAACATAAACTGTAATTCTTCCCTTTATTTAAAGGACTTTTTCATTTTGGAACTATATGTCTATTTCTAATGGTTTAAAAATTAGCTATTGGAACACCACAAATTTGGACACCCATGTATAGATCCATCAACAATCCAACACAATTTGTTTAGAGCTGTCAGTCTCCTGACGAGAAGCAGGAAAAATGTTAAACTCCTTGCTTCGGGGAGGAAGAAACTTCGCGAAGGACTGCATTTTAAATCAGTGCAAATTTCCTTGTTTTGCGCATGCGCAGTAACAAGCCACCTTTTCCCCCAATCAAAAAGTTTGAAGTGAAGGGGGTACTATAGAAAATTACAATAACATATTTTAGAAATGAGGTTTAAGTTTTTCCACTGCTGAAACTTTTTAGCGCACAGAAAATTTTAAAATAAGAAATTAAAGGATAACTAGACATAGATTAAATTTAATTAATTAAATATATATTGTGCTATAAAACTTTCCTTGCACATGAATACGGAACTAACTTCCCCTACACGTGTACTACATTTTAATCTTAAAACTTGATGACTTCATCTTGAGACCCTGGTTCAGAACTACGAGTCCATCCCAAAGTAGCCTTGGTGTAGTTTGAAAACGCAATGCTAATCAAATCTAAACCAAAATGCGTATTACCTTCATAGCAAATACAGGTTTGATTTTTATCTCAAAATATTCGAATGAAATTCAGTACTGGCCAATAATGGCGACGGTAAATTTAAAGACACGAGAATATTTTGATCCTGAAATGAACCTCGTAAATCGTCAATGCAAATTATAAGCATAAAAATTGTTTCGAATTGAAAATGTGTCCATAGAGATATAAATAAACTAACAAGTAGCAATTTTTTCTTCACGCTTCACTTGTATATATAAAATGTATGATTTATTTTGCTAAAAGCGAAAAAAATCAGGTCCAAAAACGCTCTAACTTCAGCGTTAACCCTTCTTTTAATCTAAAATTTATACATCATGAAATCCAATTCACTGCACTGTTTAGATTCAAATTAGGTACTCACTATGAATGATACTGGCAGAAAGAAAATGAAAGCACTACGCTTCAGTTTAGAAGCTTAATGAGTCGCGTAGTAAAAATAATTTAATAACGCATGCAGGAAAAAACTAAGCATTCTACAGAAGTTATGATCATTTTGCACACGCAAATGTAATTTATTAAACACCAGAGCATATAACCGAGGAATTATGTTCTTTAGCCCCTAATATATTTCTTCATCTTAAATATATTTACGAGGATAACGATTTGACTTTCCTTTCTTCCTACATTTTCCGGGACATTAAATTTTATGAAAAGACTAAACCATGATTCAGATCTGCGACACTATTTAAATCCATAAATTCTCCAAATTATCCCTGAAGTAAAAGAATATAAGTAAATGCTGCCATAAATACAGTTATGAAATACTATTTGCAACAAATGCTTGTTCTGTCAGACTCAATTTTGTGTTAAGAATATGTTTTGCTTCTGAAGTAAAACAAACTATCAATGATATGTTTGTGAAGTAAAAGATAGTTCTAAACATTTTTTTGTAAATTAGAAAAGATGAAATACTGTTGCAAGGAAAAAACATGAAATTCACTTTTTGCCCCATTGAGCAATAAGACCCAGTTTTGAAAGAAATCGTGAAATAGTAAGGGAAATTATTAACCTTCAGTTTTCCCAACTGCACGCAATGGACATGCGGTCATGAAGCACATCCGATTATTTACACGACTAATGACTGTTTTGTAGACTTATAAACGCTCTAAGATTTAATGATAAGATTAACGCAATGGGTATGCGGTCATG
>BGPR01000059.1:1667167-1678551 GCA_013235015.1 Araneus ventricosus
CTAAAGTTACTTGAGATTCATCTTTAGAATCAAATCATAATCCCAAGGGCTTAACTCCGGGGACTACGAAAAATGGTAGAACTCCCAACTCCAAAAAACATACAAATCAGTCCCAGTTTGCTACCGAACTGTTCCAGAGATTCTTAAAGTGAAGGAACACACCATTCTAACCACCATCACCAATGGCACAGCCAGGTCCAGATTATCCATACGGCCAACCTAAACCATGACCTAGGGTGCAGTCGTCAGGGGACGCATGCGCAGAAGAAATAACCAAATATTTCAACCACATTGTTCAATGTTATTTTCAAAAGACTTTTTAAAATGATGTTTTTAAAATTTACATTCGTTAAATTAAATGCATTGAGCGATTCATTTTTTGTCCTCTGTCGACCTTATAGTCTCTTGCCTTTGAAGTTATTTGCATTGAAAGAGATTTAAAAAAGATCTATCTGCTTCAATGACCCTTAAACCTATTCATGGATAAAAGCGCGAACGAAGAAATTCTGTTAGGTATTTCATACGACGGAGTACTTTTGTAGGCGTTTTTATTATGTTATCTCACACATAGTGGCATTTTGAAGTAAATATTTAGTGTGGTTCAAAGAATATTAAGATTGTATCAAGTGCTTGTATGTTTCAAAAAAATAAACTATAATATATTAAATTGAAAATTAAGTATTAACTTCTTTGAAAAGGAAGGAGGCACAGAATATGTTTCCGCCTAGGACGTAGATATGTGTAAATCAGGCCCTGGTTACAGTTTCAGATATTTAATAATTTCCATTCCGCTGGGAATAATTTGTACCTAACTCTGAGGATGATATCGAAGGACTGTAAACGTTTCAAGCTAGTGCTTCTATGCTGTATTGGCTGTAATTGTGTGGTTGTCACTGTTTAATATCTCACTCTCGTATACGATCAATTACAGCATTGAGACGATGCATTAAATAATTTTCTTTGAGCAATTTCTCACCATTTTGTAGTTTCAGAAATAGATCGACAAAACATTTTTCCCATTAAAAAGACAAGGCATCTTTTATGAAGCATTTTCAAATGTGCAAAAATGAGCTTACAGATTATTTTATCAACATCAACATTAAATTAAAATATTCTCTTTCTTGATATAATAAAAGAAACTGATTACTGAGAATTAATTATAAATCCATAAGTTACCAAAAATGATTAAAAGAACATTATAAAATTTTCCAGCCTTTTTAGAAGAATGGCTGCCAAAGTAGATTTTTTGTTTGAATTTTGCACATTTTTAGAAATGCCCGAAACATATTTACAGTACTGTATAGAAATGCTGAAGCAAAATTATTTTTACACATTTCAAAAATGGAGTTTAGTTCCATATATATACACAAACATATACAAAAACAGAAACAAATGCAATAGCTAATGAAGAACTTAATTTTAATCCAAGAAATACTAAATAAAGTAAACTTTAGGAAATGGATACAATATGGTTGACATAAATTCTAAAAAAGATTTCAATATGAAAAAAACTTCACTAATGCGTATTGCTAGAGTTCGTGTTTAGAAAACACCGAAAATAAATTTGTAAACGCTCTGTAGGGATTTCCCTTGCTGATGACACGTCCCGGACGTTAGCGTTATATTCCGTTTTGTTGCTTTGATTTCTCTTTTATGACGTGGTTTTAATGTTTTCTTTTGTTAATATACATATATCTAAAAGTTTATAAAAGATCTCTCACATCAGTCGAAAATTTCTCTAATACCTTTATTTTCGTCAATAAAAGAAAAACTCTTCCATAATTATTCAACTCAAAATTAAATACATAATCAATTTTACCTCACCCTGTATGGAAAACAACAACAAAAAATCGGCCTTTTTTCCGACGAATTAGTTTTTATTGAAGAGCAGTATGAATTCGTTTGAATCTTTATTTCTGATAAACCAAATTAAATTCGAATTTACCTCATTATCATATTATTAATTAATTTCATTATCTTCTTCTTACAAGCGATGTACCAAAGAGGGAGCAAAATACGGGAGTTACTTCTACAAAAATTTTAACTTCATTGGTCAGATAAAACGCAAAAATCGATAAGGCATCCATCTAACCAAATCTCTCGAAACATCCTCCAAATATCTCTTTGCCTATGCGTAAATGTTCCACAAGCCTCCAGTCCCGCGTCCACCCCCAAATGCCGATATGCAGCGGGCGTTCATCCGACCACTATGTGGGCAACACATTTGCAAGGTGGCAGCCTTAGCGTGAAGAGGTTAATCGTGGTCGAAGCTCACAGCGCAATTTGCGACTGCTTCCCCCGCATAAATGCGCATTTGCCGTGAGTAATAGTCTCTGGGCATTACAGGGCCGAAACACTCTCCTCCCCAACCCCCGAAGACTGGACAGCCGCAGCCTGGAATCTGAAATGCATGCACGGTCCGGCGGCTTGGCCATTTGATTACAGGGCGGAAAATTTGAGGCTGCCCATTCGGCCCAGATATGCGATGAAATTTTTATATCGGTTTTGTTTGTGGAGCCGCGTTTTCTTCTGTAATGACTTCCCCCGATGTGGCCGGTGTTTACATAACGGCTGTGTGGAAGGGGAGAATGTGCCCAGGAAGTCACGCTTGAAGGTATTTGATGTAGGAAATTCTGAAGACTGGGCTGTAAGTTTCGCGTGTTCGCTGTTTCACTGGTCATTTTACGCTAAACTGATAATGGAGTGAACTTGAAAAAGAAAGTAAAACTTTCCTTTGGATGTCTGCTACGGAAATTTGTTTTTAAAATGCGTTTCTGGTATTAAATTGGTTAGATTTTAAGCTAATTCTTGGAAACTCAACATGCAAATCTTGATGTAAATGGGAAGGAATGTGAATATAACCAATATGATGTGATGTATTTCAGCATAGCGTGAATATTTGTGGAGCCTTCTTTATCAAAAACAATATTTTTATTGGACGTCTTCCACAGCACAAACGTGTAAAACAAACACATACATTTACATCATTCATTGACATCGAATTCCATCTTCAATTCTCTTATTATTCTCCGTTGCCAGGCAACGTTAGGAAAAGACAATATAGTTGCCAAACTATTTTTATAACCTTTAGAAAAGAATTAACGCCAAACGATTTTTTAAATTAATTTCTTCTACAGCCAAACGATATCTTCAAATTGATTTCTTTTAGGAGAAAACGATTTTTTTAAAATTAATTTCTTTTACAGCCAAACGACATTTTCAAATTGATTTCTTTTATGACCAAACGATTTTTTATCTAATTAATTTCTTTCTTTAAATAATTTAATAATTCTACAAATATATTTTTTATTCGTTACGAATATCACACTAGGTGTCTAGTACTTGTGTGTGAACTTTTAATTTTAACCTGTTTTGACTGTTAATCGAATGAGGTCTTTTGATTTGATTTTTTTTCTAGTAATAAACGTTTTGAATGGAACGAATGATTTTGGTTATTTTCATTTTCTGATTCCAGTAATATTTAAGGTTAATTATTTTTTAAAATTAATTTCTTATACAGCCAAACGATATTTTTCAATTAATTTCTTTTATAGCCAAACGATATTTTTGAATTAATTTCTTTTATGACCAAACGATATTTTTAAATTCATTTCTTTTATGACCAAGCGATATTTTTAAATTAATTTCTTTTATGACCAAACGATTTTTTATCTAATTAATTTTTTTCTTTAAACATATTAATAATTCTACAAATATATATATTTATTCCTTACGAATATTACTATGATTAATCGCAATAAATGATATTGTCTGGTTATTCACCCTCAAACACATTATTTTATTGCTGGCTCCAAATCTTCAGGGCAAAATTATAATGAAGGATTTTCAGATTATGAGAATTATATGTACTTATGAACGAACTGAAAGTTCATCAAAGTTGTACAGTAATTGTACAAAGTTGAACAGTAATCAAAAGTTGTATATCACAGTCTTTAAACTTGGTTACATGATGAAGTCAGTATCTGCGAATCTCACTTCCCAATTTTCCACGCCTCACAAATATGAGGACCTTTGACTCGAGTCGCACATTTAGTATGCAAAGCACTCGATTAATCTTTGGTTGAATCTGGAATTGCACAAGTGATCACCTTTCCCCGAATCTTAGACAATACCATCACACAAATACGCGTTTTAAGAAACGCCGAAATATCTACAAAAACTACAAGAGAACTTTAGCTTGGTTTGTTTGGGGGATTATGGCGCAAGAGCCAGTATTTGTTCATGCTACGCCAAACAAGGTAGTGATTTGTGAAATGTAGTGAGCGGGTATAAAAACAATGAATAAAAAAGTTCAATGCAAAAAATATTAAACTTTCACATGCTTATTTATCGAGAAGAGGTAAAACTGAACAAAGAATAAAATGGCTAGAACAAGCTGTTTAAATGTGCGAATAGAAACCAATGTTTTTTAAAAATTCGAAAAGGTAAATATGATGTTGTGGATTAATCAGCGTGGTGAAAGTAGGTGCGCTCGTGTTAAAAGATTGCTAACGATGGATTTTAAAATGTGTGCATTCAGTGAGAATGTGTTTTACATACATAGTTCAGCTACAATGTGGTCAAGAAGGACCTGGAAGAGAACCTTGGGGCAGAAATGTTAGATAATTTGATTTTTCGACAGAAAGAGAAGCAATCATCAGTTTTCGCCGAGATTTGAATACAAACATTTGAAGGATTTAGCATACAGCTTCACGATACGTACTGATCAAAATTCTTGTTACAGAGCTCTGCATCGTTGGAAAATCGAGCAAATGATGCGCCAATAAAACTTTTCCCACTCCATACGAGTTGGCTGCATATGTGATAATGTACAATTAAGCTTTTAATCTTTCATTCCCTTGCAAAGATATTCACCATCCTCTACTCACCCTGGAAATAGTTTTGTCCCTATTTGATGGTATCAAACCCAAGGTTGACAATTACATTTATTGTCAATAAGATAAGAATATGTAGTGGCCAGGCGATCGAAATGTTAATACAGACCCCATTCTTTAATGATTTGAAAAGGGGGTGTAGCAGTTCATTGTTCTTCGCCAATAACCCCGTTTGCACTCCGAAAGAGAATGAGATGCATAATTATACACGTGTGAGTGTAAGGATTGATTTAGCGTTTTACGAAGCTGAAAAATATCGTTATTAATTTGTTTCAATTCCTGTAGATTAATCAGTGTGTTTTGGCTTTTATGCGGTTTTTATAATAAGCGCTATCCAACAAGAATGCGTAAAAGATGCGTCATTCAGAATGTCGAGTCTGACTCGACCTAAGAGTGCAAAGGGTTCAAAGAATATCTTTAAAACTTTCATTTTATAGCCATCTACTGGAAAATCACTTCAAGTGTAAATTAGAATATAGTATTAGGCAACCCTTCTTTCTTTTGTAATCATATTATTGCATTAACCTTCCAAAAAGTGTCCACTCTATAGAATCCTCATTTCCATATGAAGCCTCGTCAGTGTGCTCATAGTATGACTTTGTAAAGATCAACAAACCTAACATGAGTATTATTATATTTTTAAAAAATGTGAAAAAATATTTCAGTTTATGAAAACGGAAATTGCCGATATGAAAAAAAACATTAAATAGCTTAAATTTGTCCTAAGAAAGTAAAAATATATTTTATATTAGCACTAGACAGAATGCCAACACGGACATAAATAACGCATTTCTCTAAAGACATAAATTATATTTTTGCGCAAAACATACTTTGCTCTAAAACTTTATAACACACACAATCCTTTTACCGTTTGCAACTTTATTTTTTAAAAAATGAGAGTATCAGTCGCAAAACTTTGCGAATGCAATTTTTAAAGCACGATACAAAATTCAATTAAACATTGAGAGTGGAAAATGAGATGCAAGTAAAATTATTTAATTACTATAATTATTTTCGTTCATTACGATCTGCAACATTTAAGATAAATAAATCTTTTCTATATATACGGAGACATACTTTTTAATTATTAGATAATTAGATATTTAATGAATTAAGACGAATCCTTTACTGAAACGTCCCTTATGAGCAAAATCTAAAGAAAATCTATTTTGTAATTTCGACTTCTATAGCGCGGAAACATGTTATAAATTTTCGCCATTATATATAAATTAACACAATTTCATGTTCCTCGGCATTTAATCTACTTAGACGGCACGGTTCCACAGAAAACATTCTTTAAATCAAAAATAATAAAGAGAAGAAGAAAATTAATAATATAAACACTAAAGACAACAATTTTATTAAAGTTCATTCCATTCCTTTATATAAAAAAAGAAGGTAATCGACTTAATCAGTCCATATGCTTCGATATTATACACAGAAGGACTCTGAAATAAATAGCAAAATGTATAAAAGCACAAAACAATGGACTGCAAACAGATATGTGAAGATTAAAAAACAAAAACCGTTATTACATGTTCAGAAACATTCCACTCTCCAGACATTTAAATGAAAACCCAGAACGGCGTGAAATTCTGCGCTCTAAACAACAGGAAAAGAGCCATAAAAAAGAGGGATATAAAATTTCATGCCATTGGAGTCTGAAATCACAGTGCTGATGCCGACTCTTTCGTGGGCAGCTGAATGCATTTTAGGGATTTTCACTGGTCGAAAAATAAAGGGCCCGTCTCCTTTCTGCAGACGCCTTTGCTTACAGATCTACTTGCGGTATAGTAAGAGGAAAATTTTATTCTGTTCAGGCATTTTTATACGTTTACGTAAAACAAAAGGTGTTTTCGCTGTTTCCCCACATATTCAGATTTGTTTCAAGAGTATCTTCGAAAAGCAGCAGGAAGTTGCAACCCAAGGGCTCAGTTTTACATTTTGTTTATACCTCAGACCGTTTGAGGTGGGGTTTTATGTTTCTTATTTCCAGAATGATTCTTCTAAAAGTTATTCTAATGTTACGCTTTATGTTTCTTGTTTCTTTAAGAAGATATACAGTTACGTATTGATAAACTACATAGATAAAGTTAGAGAAAGGGAAAGGATATATCTTATTTTTGTTTACTCATGCTAATCACAGTATAAAATCACTCCATGTAAACAAAACAACAATAAAAAATGATTGGAAATAAATTTTACTACAATAACAGTTTAGTGTAAGAAAATCGAATACCTACAGACAACACATTTCTTTACCATACAAACAAATTACCAAAGGTAAATACCATATGACGGGATCGAATCTTTAAGAACAATTAAATGTTCAAATTCGATTACATATTCTCTTCAAAAACTGATGAATTTTACTCAATGACTTGTCTTTGAAGACGTTTATAATTGATGGTAAGGTTTGGATCTGTAGTTATTAATATGTTGTAGTTCAAAAAATATCAACAAATACAGAATTCTTTGCACATTAATGAAAAATTATCTTAAAATTCGAAATCGCAAGCATCTCCACGGTATCTATGATTTTCCGTTGACACATGCAAATCATTTTATTATTTTTAATATATAATAAAAATGGCATGACCTGATTTTAAAATGAAAGGGAAAAGTATAAGTCAGAAATGAATTTAGAAGGCAATTCATAAGATTAATACTTACAAACTAATGTTATCTGAAGATACTTGAACTAAATGAAGGCACATATCAAGCTAATCACTAAACTTGAATTAGGCATTTGGCACTCGAAGGCATATTTCAATATAATCACTGAACTTGAACTAGGCACATTGCACAAGGCACTTGGAGGCACATTTCAAGCAAATCACTAAACTTGAACTAGGCACTTGGCCCTTGAAGGCACATTTCAAGCTAATCACTAAACTTGAACTAGGCACTTGGCACTCGAAGGCATATTTCAAGCTAATCACTAAACTTGAACTAGGCACTTGGTACTTGAAGGCACATTTGTTCGCAACTTAAAAATTAGACACCACACGGTTTTAAACATAGATAAGGAATAGTCTAATTTTTTTAAAAAAAATATTTTCCACTCTCAATAAAAGAACAAGTAAAACAGATACGAAAAACATCATAAAGTTTCTCTAGTAATACTGAAATTACTGACACACTGATAGTTCTGAAAACAAACCTGCTTTAATTCTTAAACACTGCAAGAAGAAATCTTAGCAATCAAAACCACCAAAATTGCGATCCATGCCTTTTGATAAAGATAAAATACTAAAAAATTCATTTTACAAGGAAAATGAAGTTCCGTGCAAGGGGAAAAAAGTATTATTTCAACAGGAAAAGCACTTAAATAATTTTGCACCAGGCGAACTGGAAAGGACACCTTCGATTTTCTGAATCAAAACTTGCAATCAATACTCATATAATCCTTTTTGATGTTCTTTCCGTTGGGATATACCATAAAGATGTCGTTAATGTAGCAGCTGTTCCAGATATGGATGCTATGCAAGAGGACATTACAAGCATCGATGCATTCTGTGGAGTGCGAAAGACGATCGATTTGGGGAACGGACGCGCACATTTCAGTATCGGATCGTTTCTATAAGTATCGGAACACCTGAGAAATAATTAATTTGTGAAATATGTTCGAGGAAGTTTTCTTTTGGGGAATTTTAACAATAATGAAGACCAGGTGGACGAGTAAGGTTAACGCATTAAGACTGTCGCAAAGGGTCTCAAAGCGAAAATAAAGGCATTTTTTCAAAAACCTTCTTAGTATGTAGCCAGTTCAGTTCAGTTCAGTTAGGGGAGTGGCCTCCCCTAAACTTTCTCGTATACTTCTCAAACATTTGGCATTTCCCTCCCCCCTGCGTGGATAATATATTCGAACCTACTGTAACCCAGAATGCAATGACTATCAGAAGGTTTTTCATTGTAGATTATAGTGCTAGAAAAATATTTAGGTGAAGAATCATATTCAAAGAGATGCGTATGTATTGAAACTTAGCAATATTTATTTTCTATCAAACTATATAGAGAGCAATGCAAGCTCCGCTCCGCAAGCTCTGCGTGCGGAGGAGAAAGCAGGAGAAAATAACCTCATTCGTTATCGCTGAATAGCTTGCGCATGCGCAGAGATTGCTTCCAGGACGCAAGTAAAACAAGGAAAAAGTGACGTAATCCTTCCGCGTGCCCAGAGATTGCTACTAGTACGCATGCGTATGGAGAATCGGATTAGAAAGATTAATTATGCATTTTGAACGCCTTTTTCTTAACCGATTGAAACGAAATTTGGGCACAGATTTATAATTAATGTTCGCTACCATCATACCAATTTTTATTTATCTAAGCCAAAGGGTTTCGGAGATATAATTTTTACAAGTATGCGATTATACAGTCCGATAGGCAGTCAGCCCTTCGACGGATTTCGTCCCAGCTTTGATACGGATCTACATTCATGCTGATAAAACTGTGTACCAAATGTTATCCATCTAGCTATTAAAGTTTTTGAGTTATAGTGTTGACATGAACGCGGACAGGAAGACAGACTTCCCGTTGACGAATTTTGTCCAAAATTTGATAGAAACCTACAAATTATGTGTACAGATCACATACCGAATTCCATCCCCGTAGCTCTCATAGTTTTCGAGTTACCGTGTTCACAGACGCACACACAGACAGACATACTTCGAAAATTATGTTTTTCGGACTCAGGGAGGTCTAAAACGTGGAGATTCGTCAAAATCTCGAGTTCGAATTTTTTGAAGATCGCAATACTTTCTCTTTGTATACGAGACAGTAAAAAGGACTCGCTTTAACGAGCTACGTTTCTCATAACGAGTGACGAAGAGAGGGGAATTCGCGGAGTTTGCGCCTCATATTTACGGATCCTACATAGTAGGGAATGAGTTTACTTCTCATTGGCTCTCAGCGTCACGTGACTTGGCTTGTTTGTTAATGATGTCATAGCATCATGTTTAGGCGGGATTTTAATTATGATTTTCTCTTATGCTATCGCATCATGGAGAAATTAAAACTACTTTCTGATTATGATTATTTGGATGCTTCTCAAGATCATTCTCAGAATAAAACTAATAAAGGGCGAACCTTCAGCATTGGTAAGTACCGTTTAGTTTCACGACGTCGTTTAGAAGCAAGCCAAGCCACGTGACTTTAAGAGCCAATAAGAAGCGACCTCATTCCCTACTATGTAGGATCCGTAAATATGCGTTTGCGCCTTCTACAGTCATATCCAAGGAGCTTTTATTTTGGTTTCATTCTTATCAAACTAGGTGTCTAGTACTTGTGCGTGCACTTTTAACTGTTAATTGAATGAGATCTTTTGTTTTGATTTCTTTTTCCTAGCAATAAGCGTTTTGAATGGAACGAATGACTTTGGTTATTTTCATTTGTTTATATTCCAGTAATATTTAAGACCATGGTTTTTTAAAAACCATTATTCTGCCATGCGTTTACAGTTGTTGATACGCTACGTCAGAAATGTGACGTATTTGAGTGACGTAACGTTATTGACTTGTTTTTTCAATTCCTACTATTAGTTCACACTCTCCCTATATCTTGTTCAAATTTTGCAATCGATTTTAAACTAACTTCCCGATGAGCTGGAGACTCGAAACTTTAAACATAGCTCACAACTAGATGACAATGCAATATTAATTCGCTTTCTTGTGTGTCTGTCATTTCATATTTTGCAGGACGTTTTTCATTATATCTCGAAAACTATTAACATTACAGACTTGGTTCTTGGGTATATGGATGACCCATGGGATCATCGAAGCACCCCCCTATTTTAGCCATATCTTTGCGCATGCGCAGTACGTTTCTCATTATATCTCGAAAACTATTAACATTACAGACTTGGTTCTTGGGTATATGGATGGCCCATGGGATCATCGAAGCACTCCCATATTTTAGCCATATCTTTGCGCATGCGCAGTACATTTTTCATTATATCTCGAATCACCTAAGTAGGAATTGACTTAAAATTTTTTTTATATTACTTGTTAATAAGGATAACAGAACAGGTACATCACTTCGTGTTTAGTTCGCTGTTTGTTTCTGAAAATCCTATCTGCATTTAATGCTGATTGATTTTGCATAGAAGATAAGATGAAGAAGATTCAGCCTTCTTAACGATCTTTTATATGATTTTCTTTGAATAAACATTATAAACTAGAAGATTTGTGCCCGTCTAATACTTCTTTTCACCCACCAACAATATCTCTGATCTGATTGTTAGAGATTTACCAAAGAGACTTGTAGTAGTGAATCTCATCCACATTGGCAGAGTGCTTAAAAAATTAAAAAAAGCACGAGGAACAGAACTCATTAATCAATTGACGCTAACTTTCGTTCTGTAAATAACTTTACTTTTAACAAGAACTTTCATTTTACCCGAGTGAAAATAATTCAAAATCCACTAACCGAAAAAAAAATGCTGGAAGAAAATATTAGCAATAGCATGCACCACAAATTCAAATCTTAAGA
>BGPR01000059.1:1679053-1691121 GCA_013235015.1 Araneus ventricosus
GAAGAAAATATTAGCAATAGCATGCACCACAAATTCAAATCTTAAGAAGGAAACCTTTTAACAAAAAGAAAGTATTCTAAATTAATAGCATGAAAACAGAACTCATTAAGCAATTGACACTAATTTTCGTTTTGTCAGTAACTTTACTTTTAATAATTAGTTTCATTCTGTCAGATTAAAAAATTTCAAAATTAACACTTTGTCATATATTGAAAAGATAATTAATTCAATAAGAATTTATAAAATTGAAGATAACCACCTTCCTTTTAAATATTCAATTCAAAAATTAAGTACGTAAAAGGGGGAAAAATATCGATTGCATGTAATTTCATAAAAATTCCAAAGAATTATGTTTCGTTTACCAACACTCAAATGAAAACTAATTACGAAAACTGTTCCATAATTTAGCAAAGTTGTGTAATGCCACACCATCGTGAGGACGTTTGGTCCCCTACGTAGGATTTGCCTTGGAAGGGCCCAATACTCGACCAATCTTCAAGGGAATCGGGTTTCGAACCTGGAACCCTCATGCACGAAGCCGAGACCTTACCACTAGGCCACCGCGTTTTGTCAGGGCTTCAAATAGGAGCGTGGATAATAATATCGTGGCTGCTGAAATTTTGAGAGTTCCATCTGACAGGTTCTTCAATATTTGTAACTATAAAAATAATAATAATCCATTGTTTTCCAAAGAAACTTCATTCAAATTTAAGTACAATAAAGAACTATTTCAAATTCGTTTTGAATATCTCATAAATTATCCTTCATTTTTTTCATCTATTGTCACCTTTTGGACTCCCAAAAAAATTCCTGCAGCGCAAAAACTTTTCAACCCCGTTTCTAACGTCTGTAAAGCTGAATTTTTAACAGTGGTATTCAGTGAAACAAGTAGAAGTTAAATAATTTAACAAGAGATATTAAAAATTAAACTTTGCATTAGACAGAACGGCGCAAAGATGCAGCAACTTCCAATAAAATACAAAAGAAAGATATTTTAATTATACAATAAAGATATTACAGAAGAACCAGAAGAAGTAAACAATATCAATAACAATATACCTTTTGCGCGCAACTCAGCAGCATCCAGTTGTTGCATTAACAATATTGTTTACAATCAACTAACCAATTAAGATACAATCAAACAATAAAAATCATGCTTCAATAAAAATTTTAACGCATCAAGATTTAACAAATAAAATGGAAAAAAATGAAAGGGAACTCTAATGGCGAACTTTTTCAAAGTGCCACTCGCCATTGGAGTTCTAAAATGGATAAATTTTCTGTCAAGGGAATGACTTGATGAGATAACGCTTGCTACTACACGTGCAATATTACTTCCATAATTAAATAAATTAATCGTTTATTTTATACATTGGAAAAAAAGTGGGGGTCGAAGTTCCACAATGGCTATACACCAACTCCCAATATATATGACAGTGACACCCAAGGTCAGAGGATGTAGCAAATTTTAAAAATATGCCGCCTAATAAAGAAACATATGGATATATGACCAGTGGCGGCGAATGCGTGGCAAAAATGGGGAGGGGCAAAATTTTTAGACACCTAAAAGTACCCTGGAGTATAGGGGGTAGATAACAAAAATTTATTTACAAAATTTGCTAGCTTTCCCGGACCCAATTATATGTATAATTTTTAGTTTCAGGCAGCTAAAATGAACTGAAACTTATTTTTTTCGTCTAAAAGTAGAGGGACCACTGCTCCCCCCCCCGAACTTTCATATTTTAGAGAAAACGAATTCGAGCTTGGACCTTGGCATTATGGTTTATTTTCTCAGTCTTGTGCTTTGATATAGTCGAAGGTCTCTGTATTAATCCTAAATCGGAAATATTATACTAATATAATAAATATATATAATAAAAATATTTGAAAACTAATATCTGTGTATTGAATAGCATCATTAATTATATCTTGGTATTACTACAATATTTGATATAATTCCTTTATTGCAATAAATATTTTTCTCGTCCATTTACGTTCAAACTTTCATACCAAAAATTATATGGCAAGTGCAATGATGGATAGAAAGCTAATACACCAGTTTTCTGGTAGATAGTGTCAAGGTCATTTGTGTAGAACTTCCACATTTTTGAGGATGCGAGCACGAGCTTAACTTTGGCATTATGGTTCATTTTCTCACTCTGGCGCTTTGATACAGCCGAATGTATTATTCCTAAATCGGAAAATAAAAACTATGAAAACATATATCTCTGTATTGAATTGTGTCGTTAATTATATCTTGGTATTTCTATAATATTTGATATCATTCCTTTATTTCAATAAAAGTTTTTCTCGTCTATCTACATACCAAACCTACATCTTTCATACCAAAAATAAGATGGCAAGTGCAACCTCCCAAAAAAGGTCAAAAATCCAGAATTAAAAAAAAATGTTCAGTGCGTATATCTTTACATACATTATAAAAAAGAAAACACTCGTCATTTCTTTTTTTATTCTAAAAATAATCCCCGATTTCGTTCTTTGCGAAAGGAGGGGGGGGGGGGCGGGGGGACGAGACATCACACGTGACCGGAAAGTAAATCCCTTCCTCCTTAAGTTGCAGGGTAAGTACTGATGTATGCCGGAACAAAAACAGCATAAAATAGAGAGGAAATAATACAGATGATAAATCCCGGAAAATTTTTATTGGGAATCACTGTGGAAGTAAAGAAAGAAGGATTCCGGGATTATATCCGCTCTCGAAATTCACGGAATTGTTGCCTTGTGTCTGAATGTTTTCCGCAATGAAAAACTATTTTTTCTATTCCTTCAAAAAAGTGATAGAAAGCTTAGAAACAGTTTAAAGATTTTCTTCTCGGACTTATAGTTAAGCATAAATTAGGTGCTACGGCTCATAAAAAGGAACTATAAGTTTCCATTTAGCTGCTTTCTGTTGCGTGGTTTATTCTTAATGGAAATCGTGATTCGCAAATTCATGCGCCTTCGTGCTTTTTCGTGATATTCGTTCGATACTTTTCGACTTAGAATATAGACAGAAAGCAAACAACAATATAGATTAGAAACAATAAGATATGCATCTGAAAAATGAACGCATTTATAAGCTTAAACTTTATTAGTAAAAATCAGCTTTTGAATATTTTATTAATTCAAAAAGATGCTTAAAAATTGCCCACTATTGGCTTAGAAAGTTAAGACGTCGCATGGATTAAGCAAATCATTTACGACCGCTCCACTCCACGTCATTCCATTTTCAGCCTACCCATTTAGACAGGTCATTCACGACAGCTCCGCGCAACACAAATCCAATCACTTCGATTCCCGACGTCTGCAGTCTCCAATTTCCTCGGTAAACCATGCCCACCAAGTTTCTCCTCCCCCACACACGTAGATACTCCTGTTCATGTTGATTTAAGGCCCGATAGTCCAAATGGAACGGTGAATATCCGGACGAACATAACAACAACACAACCCTTATCCGCGTCAGCCTGCCTAATTGGCTAAGGGCCATAAATGGCCGGATGGAGGATATCCGGACGAACATAACAACAACACAACCTTTATCAGCGACAGCCTGCCTAATTGGCTAAGGCCCATAAATGGAAAAGAGGCAGGATATCTGGCCGAACATAACAATAACAAAACCCTTATCATCGACAGCCTGCCTAATTGCCTAAGCGCCATAAATGGCCCGGAGGGAGGATATCTGGCCGAACATAACAACAACAAAACCCTTATCAGCGACAGCCTGCCTAATTGCCTAAGCGCCATAAATGGACCGGAGGGAGGATATCTGGCCGAACATAACAACAACAAAACCCTTATCAGCGACATCCTGCCTAATTGCCTAAGCGCCATAAATGGCCCGGAGGGAGGATGTCCGGACGAACATAACAATAACACAACCCTTATCAGCGACAGCCTGTCTAATTGGCTAAGGCCCATAAATGGAAAGGAGGGAGGATATCTGGCCGAACATAACAATAACAAAACCCTTATCAGCGACAGCCTGCCTAATTGCCTAAGCGCCATAAATGGCCCGGAGGGAGGATGTCCGGACGAACATAACAACAACACAACCCTTATCAGCGACAGCCTGTCTAATTGGCTAAGGCCCATAAATGGAAAGGAGGGAGGATATCTGGCCGAACATAACAACAACAAAACCCTTATCAGCGACAGCCTGCCTAATTGGCTAAGGGCCATAAATGGTCCGGAGGAAGGATATCCGGGATTGTAGGATATCCAACCTTCGCTCCACACCGTTCAAATTCTAATCGGGTTTTCGAATTAACGACCGGTTTTGGTATGAAGCGGTCAGGAATGTCCAGCATTCAGGTGGACATTCACCACCTATCTATTCCAATCCATTTCAGAGCTTCTTGGCAGACAAGTTGCATTTGCAGCTCTTAAAATTTGGTGGGTCATTCACAGATCGGACTGTGCCAACTGGAAACACATCACCTACAGGCAACTCGATACCCTAAGATAAGCTCCTTCTTCTCCTCTCCCCCGCTTTCAAAGCGGGTTCCCCAACCCCAGACATACTTCCACCGATACTCCCCCTCTATCATTTTACGGTTTTTGTTTTTCAGAGAGAAGCTCTATCGCCCTAACCGACTATCGTATTTCAGTTTAATGGCCTAATTTGCCGAATGAATATCAAACCGGATGAAAATCCAACTCCTCCTTGACTGCACCATTTCTCATCGGATTCTTGCATCGACAAAACGTTCTGGGACACTGTGTTCTAAAAAAACAGTGCAGTGGCCTAGTGGTGAATGTCCCGTTTTAGGAACATCTTTTGGAAAATATGAGTTATATCCTTCAGGGTGTGCTCATAATCAACGTTATTTAAAAACTGGTAGACATATGGGCGCTTTAGCAATGACTTGTTCCTGCTGCATGACTCCAGGAGGTTATCCTGATTGACCTCCAAGCGAAACACAAAAGATGGCCAATTTTGTCGGAAAATATCCCAAGAAGACAGCCTATTCCAATAAATTTCAATGATAGAATGCAAGGAATGTAAGTTTAAAAACCAAATTTCATGGATCATTTGTTTGTTTTCACCACTGACGAGTGGTTACAACCTATGTGTGGAGCCCATTTTTTATCCTGATCGGCATACTTGCAAAGTTATTTTACGAAGCTATAAAGTTGTTTCCCTGACATGTTAATCTTATGGAAAGAAATAAAGATTTATAGAGATTTCACTGGAAACCCAACCAATGAACTCCAACTTATGGCAATCATTTTGGTGACAAATTTGGCGATTTTGGTAAGAAAACGAAGCTTCTTTTAAATTCAAGAATTATGGTCCTATCTCTCTGGGAACGGAAATTTAGAGAGTCTTCGAGAGATTTCTATGTGACGTCACATCATGTCTGAACATGTATAGAAAGCAAGATACTTAAACTAGAAACCAGTCGTCATTGGAGCTTTGATCGTAGTGCAAACAAGTGAGGTGAGAACTATTGAAAGTGCTGATATTTATTAGTGATCTGTTATCTGACTGTTCTGTTAATTGATAAAACTGTTGTTTAGTTTTGTTACCTGTGGTGGAATCTTCGTGGAATAAAGCGTTATTTTGTTATCCTGCTTCTTGGACTACATTCATGTACATCCACCGGACGAATTTCGTAACTGTACAGTTTATTGGCGGTAGTTAAAAGTGAATGCCATTTCGCTTTTGTAATTGTAATGTAAATTCTGGACAAATGCAACAAAAATTTCTCAACATTTACTCGCACACTTTTGTGACATTGTGTCCTAAATGCACTCACATACTGAAAAATAATTCGACGGGAGGCTGTCTCGGAGAAACGGCCGCTGGGATTGAGGGGCGTGGACTTACTTACCTTACTCAACTGTGACTTTCTGTGACTAAAGTAGCTCTATGTGACTACTAACTCTATAATCTATAGTGACTATTAGTCTAGCGTGTCTATGTGACTCTATCTATGTAAAATTGTTCGTGATTTTCTCCAACTTTGCAACTCGACTGCGACTAAACCGTAATTACAAATAATTCTAAAATTCTCTTTGCAATCTTCAATGTCTACCTTTCTTTGTTAAATGAAACTGAAACCAACTCTCTATGTTATTTGTTTGCCGAGCTATAAGCGTTTAACTTTAGCACGACACTTCAACATTCAATGTCATCCTTTCTATGTTTAATGAAACTAAAACCAAATCTCTATATTATCTGGTTGCGGAGCTATAAGCGTTTAAGAATACCACGAAAAGCCTTGTAATTTTTTCCTTTCCCGACACACCATTAGACCACTATGGAGAGACGTAAGTCCACGTCAATAATACAAGTAAATCATACGTCTATAATGCAAGACTTCATAGAGAACTGGCGCTACTAGTGCAGAATGATGCAATCTCTTTCTGGTATCGAATTCTGGCTGCTGCTGTCCAAACTGTAAGAGGATGGTAGAAGAACTTCTTAAATGACACAATGACTTATGAATATAGAAAATATTGTCAAATCAAATCTTTATAGATCCCGGGCGAGGATCCAATTTTATAGAAAAAAAATCATTTAAATCACGGCCTGAGACTCCATAATTTGTAGAAAATTGTCTTCTTATCTCGGCCGAAGCCAACAATTCTATAGGAAGGGGTGGGTGGTTAAATCCCAAACCCGCCTACAGGTAAAAATACTTCATCTAAGGAACACTCCAGGGGAAAATGCACCAAATATAAAGGAGGAGGAACAGCAGTTGAAACTAAATTATTTATTAATAAAACATAATATGAGAAAGGTATTTACACTTATGATTATTTACGTATTAGACAAGAGAGATTTAGGGTTTGTTAGTTATTTAGTTAAATATCAACTTGCACCATGTTTAAAAAGGTTAGTTAGTAGCCATCGCCCATAGCCGCCGTGCTAACAGGAAAGAGACCCCCGTAGCTTCTTACGCTCAGCAATCTATAGCATGACCGTTCTTCTTGATTTCAATATGCCATCTCCCTGGATTTAAACATTTAACGGAGAAACACCCAAGCATCACGTGATTAGCACGGAGAGCGCGTGATCGTTATCTTTCAGTATCTTTCCGCTGACACAACAATTATTCAAATGAGCTTGTGCGGAAAGTGAAAAAATATTATTAAGAAGGAATTAAACTTATGTTTTTAAGCTAGGCGGGAAAAATACAATTCCTACATGAATACGAGCAGGAAGAAAAGCAAATTGGGTGAAATATATATCATAAATATATGAGTAATAAAGTAAATTAAAAACATTGGATTATATGTAAATAGAGAACGATTGTTTCTGAAATATTGAAAACAAGAGAGAAAAATTCTGGTTTGCACAGTCAGATTATTGTTCAGTTCCCGCGAATTTGAAATATCTGACTGTTTTGGGTTTTAAAAGATTTTTGGTTGCACGAAGTGTAATTAGAGGTATGTATGAAGTTGATTGCTATGTAATATTAACCCTCTGACACCGAGCGAGGCGGTCTAAAAATTTCCCTTTAACAGCGAAGAAGGCCGGTCTGAGGCGGTTGGCTTCTTTTGAGGGGAGGTGAGATTCTGCTATCGCATAGGAGATAAGCGCGATGGGGGGTCCAATTATCCTTGCAAACCGCAGCCCATTTCCGTGCGTCTTAAGGGAAGGTTATAGCAAGGGTGAGGTGTGTGCTAAACTTCCACCCAAGTTGAGAGAATCCAATTCATGTCGCTTCCTCCCAAAAGGTCCCGGTTTTAAAGGATCTAGAATAAAAAAGACTCCTCTAGCTTAAAGAGTTAAATTGACTTCCATTTGGATTCCAAAAATCACGCCATCTTTTCACATAATTTAAGTTCCAAAATTTATTTCAGATAACAAATTGGGAGATCAGAATTAATAATTGCAGATGGGTAAATGCTTGACAACGATAAATACTTTAAATATTAGTCAAATAAATTACAGAGTGCTCACGACAGGACCTAGAGAAAAATGCGTTCTGAAAAGAGTAAAAGCTTTTCATAAATAGGGGCAGCACAGTGTTATAAAAGTGTGGATTCCCATATTTCAAAAGCAGGAAAATGCTAATACTTGTGATAGAATACGTGAGTATTGTACAGTATGCTTTATCAAGGGGTCCAAATATAACCAGAAGCTGACTGTTTTTTTTACAATTTAACGTTAGTTCTAACTAAACAGAGAATAAAAAACGGTTTTTTGCATCCAAAAGTTTCTGTTTTGCATTCCTGTGAGGTGAAATTCCTTTCAAATCTCACAAACAGGAAACTTTAGTAAGCTTTTTGGTTAAATGGAATCGCTGTAGGAAACTTGGAAACTGCGAAGAAGTTTGTTTTCCTTCTTATGTATTACTTGAGTAAAATGTATTTCCTAACGGAAACATTTTTCATTTACAAATGCAAACTTGCATACATTTAAATGGAATATTTTGGAAGTTGTTGCAGCATTTTATTATTTGACGAAATAAAATTCAGAAAAAGAATTTTGGTAGTGAGTTATTTTATGAATAAAAAAACAACATTTTTCCCTAGATTTTTAATACCATTATCTGAGATTGGTTTCTACTATTTTTAGGGGAAAATTTTATATAGATTGAAGTTTAGCTAATTCGAGCGTTTTTAATTCAAAATCGTAGATAATTTCAATTTTCTTCCCGGGCTTATAAATTTCCATTTAGCAAAATGTTAAAACATCGACAATTATTCGAATTTACAATTAGGACGGCGGTGGTATAGTTGTAAGATCTCGGCTTCGTATGCCGACGGGTTGCAAATTCAAGCATTAAGGGAGTTGGAACCCTAAGTCCGTTAACCCTAACCCTGTTACTTCGATGTACCTCTCCTCAAAATCTGTTATAGATTCATGTTTGAAATTTTTTATACAAGTAAAAGACACCTTTCTCATTATACTGAAATTAATTTTTTTTAAAAATTCAAAAATTTATTTTTTACAATTTTTTTGTGTCAAAACAAAAAATATAACTTTGGACATTTCGATGTACCTTTTCTCAAAATATGTTACAGATACATGTTTGAAATTTTTTATACAAGTAAAGTACTCCTTTATAATAATACTGCAATAAGAGTTTTTAAAAAACTCAAAACTTTATTTTTTACAATTTTTTTTCCGTCAAAATAGGGTAAACATAGAAGTGGCCAATTTAACATTTTTTGTTTTGACACAAGAATGTTTATTTAAAATAAATTTTTGAATTAAAAAAAAACATTTTAGTATAATGAGAAAGATGTACTTAACTTATATACAAAATTTTAAACATGAATCTCTAACAGATTTTGAGAAAAGTTACATCGAAGTAACAGGGTTAGGGTTAACGGCCTTAGTGTTCCAAGTTCAAGCATTGAAAAAAATTGTGAAATTGCTAAACCATAGAACCACCCATAATCATGGATATTTTAATATTCCAAAGTTTAGCTGATGGTGATGTTTTTCGTAGAAAATAATTTGATAATAGTATAAGCGTTGTTAAGCCTATAAAAATAACTTACTCCATTAAAATAATTCTAATCTTAACAAAGGAATAAAAATGATGAATTTATTTAAAACGATAGAATGTTTGCAAAATATTTTTAAATGATAGATAAATTTAAATAAAAAAAGAACTAGGATTCAAAAGAGAATTTTAAATTTTTTCGTCAACTGAAATAAATTAGATTAAGATCAGAAAAGTATATTTCTGATATTGGTGTTTTTCCATTTTAATACATTATTTACTTTTATATTATTATCTTTAAGGGAGCGTATAAAAATCAGAAATACGGATCATTGCAATAACACGTAAACAAAAAAAGCTTTTTTTAAAGTTCTCTATGAGTCTATCAGAAGAAGGGACTTTTTATAGCTTAATGAGATACGCAAAAAAATGTTCTCTAACATTATTTCTTCAGATCCCAATTCATCCAATTGGAGCCGGATTTATGAAAAGAGTGTTTTCTTTCTAGGTTTGTACGACTAGGCAGGAAATTTCTACGAATCTGGGTTAAAAAAATGTTTTAAAATTTTTACTTTTCATGTATATTTTAACCTTCAACATATTGGAATTAGGCAAATGTAAACTTTTCCAGTTTGAATTAAATTAAATAAAATAAAATAAAAGTGAAACTTTCATTAATAGCATTCGAAATTAACTTGTTTTTTAATATATAAGGGAAAAAATAAAGCACAATTAGTTACTTGCACTTAGATCAAAGGTAAAATTTTTTCATGCATTTGCTTGTTTTGCAAAAATATATCTTTATTCACTTTATAAAAATAATATCTTTTATATCATTTATATTTATCGCAATTTTTTTAAAATATTTTTTTATTGTATTTCAAAGGAATAATTATAAAAATATTGTACTATTCTGCTAATATAATTCATCTATCTACATTAAAATACATTACTTAAATTAAATAAACCTTTATTTTGATTCTAATTCTGCAAGGTAATTAAATTGAGAAAATCTAGACTATTTAATTTCTTTTTTCTTTCTGAATTTTTACGAAGCCCATTTAATTTTCATGAGGGATGTCTAGCGAAAAAACTGTTCGTAAAATACTTAAATTAAATTAAATTTATGAAATAAGATAGAAGAAACAAATTCTTTTTTTGAAGTATTTATGGAGAGGGCTTTTTTTGTATATATCCAATCCTATTGATTACAAATAATTAAAATTTCAGTACTTTGTATCGAAATAAAAATGTTAACTAACAAACAACATTGTATCAGTCTAATTCTAAGCACACGCCTAAGGGACTATTCGAAAAACTTTCAAATTCTGAAGTAGTTTTAAAATTAGATGAACTCGTGTTTTTCGAGAAGAGTAATTAAATTTTCTGTAAACTACTAAAAAGTGTTGCCTAGAGACTAAAGAAAAGTAAAAATTAGAAAATTTTTGTTTCTTTCGAAACAGAACAAAATTTCCCTTTACTAAACAAAGAAAAAAACATGGTTGGACCGTTTGTTACAGGTAAAGAGAAAAAAAATGAAAGTATTGCTCCATTTCTAAGTTCCTTTTTTATTTGTCAACAAATTAAAAAATTTTTTTTTCTTAGTTCATGAAATAATTAAAAAATTTCGTTCACAAATTGCTAACGCTTTCTTCGCAAAGAAAATATCTTCCTAAGTATTATACGTATTAACATTAAAGATTTTGATGAAAACAAGTTATTGAAATCATAACCTGTGTTTTCAAAAAACAAAAGAAAACACAATAAAATATATTAATCAAAATTGCATTATAAAAGGTCTGTTATATATATGTATTAAAGGTAGAAAGGAATGCATTCAAGTGTTTTAGACAATTACATTTGTTATGGCTTATGTAAATGCAGTTTAGAATTTTTAAATTAATTTTTCTTTTCTGCTCACTTTTAAAAGATAAAATTTTTTGCTCTGAAATGCAATATTGAAAGTTAAATCATTTTTCCCGAAAATTTCCTATCCATTTTATTTCGAATGGTGTGATTGAATTCTTAGAAATACTTAAAATGAACGGCTTGATTTATCAGAATTCTAAGAATTCTTTTGAATAAAATCACACGTTTTATCAACTTACTAGGAAGTAAATAAAATTTTAAAAAATATTTTCATCTGTTTAGTTCTTCCAAGAAAGTAGTTTGTTTTCGCTGAGCACTGCAATCATCAAGCAAGAAAAAGCCATTTGAGATGATCAATTGATTCAATTTTTGAAAGTTACGTTTCGATTTTTGAGGAACACTTTTAGTTTGGGTATCCATAAAAGATATGAAATATTAATATACTCTTGATATGGGCAGCGCACGGAATTTGTACTTTCGAGAAGATGAATTTCGCATTAGATTAACTGCTGCAAAAATCTAAAAAAAAATTAAAGAACTAATTGGTCTATAATATATTAGGGATGTAACGAATATTCGACAACTATTTGGTATTCGGCCTATTCGGCCCTTTTGCCGAATATTCGGTTGGACAAATACTAAGCAAATATTCGGCCGAATTTATTCAGGATAATAATTTTTAAAAAAATATGCTTTTAAATACACTTTAACAAAGAATATTGCAGAATTACATTTCAGTACATTTATTACCAATAAATCTCCCAACATTTACCCAATTTTAAGTTGCAT
>BGPR01000059.1:1734393-1744794 GCA_013235015.1 Araneus ventricosus
ACGGTCTTTCTTCCCACACCTCTCATATACGCTTAGATGCTTTTACAGTGCTTCTGAACTGAAAGTTAAGAACAAAATAAACAGTGAATACCTTGATTAAAACTTCTTGTATGTACAATGTCAATTTTGATCAAAGTATATTAAATGATAAAAAGAAGAGAGCGATTGTAAAGAAAACGGTCTTTCTTCCCACACCTCTCATATGCGCTCTTAGATACTTTTACAGTGCTTCTGAACTGAAAGTTAAGAACAAAATAGACAGTGAACACCTTGTTCAAAGATTCTTGAACGTACAATTTCAACATATTTTCTATTATTAAATTCATTAAAAGCAATATATTGCTATTAAATCCCATTTCTGATAGGGACCGTGCTGTAGAGAATCCAGTCATAGGGAAAAATTATTTATAGTATGATTAGAAGTCCCATGGAATAGTCATGCAAAAGAAAGAAACCTTGGTGCCTATACGACAATTGAAGCAGACAATACTTAGACGGAAAAAAAGACTACATGTACACTCTGCAGCATCTGTTAGAAAACGCTTAATCTCGTTTATTTCTTACATGAAGAGTATCCTTAATTAAATGATATTTTAAATTATCATTTCCTCCTCATAAATTTTACATTGTATCACAATACAATTTACAATATCTTTCTGATATGTAATATTGTACAATACCATACGAATAATTTAGAATATCTTGTTTTACTTGCCTATAAAAGGCTACAAACTGTTAAGAATGCGAAGACAGTTTTTAATTATCTATATTATGTAAAAGGACAGGATTTGGTATTTCTTACTTCTGAATGATAAGAGTGTTTTCAAATCATTCAGACCAAAGCAATCTTATGCTTCGTCTCCTCACCCGGCGAAATAAAATATGACGTACGAAATATCTTTTCCAATTTTTGGTGGATTTCAGTCGGAAACATGGAACCCCATTTAACGCAAACACCATTGAATCGAAAACCTTCAAATACCCCACTGAAAATATTTCACCATTCCTATATGCAACAAACTATGGATGAGAAAAAGGAATAGTTTCCCTATCAATTGCGTTTCATTCATAAACTGCCCACAAAGGCGTTATCGGCAGACGCCAACTCCATTTATTACACTGAAAGAAATCCGAAAATCAGGTCCGAAGAAAGCCCGAGTCAGCCAACAAACCCTTAGACATAAAGCCAAGAAGCGAGAAAGCAGTTTAAATTTTATATTTCTCAAAAGAACAGTTATTCGGCCACAACGTACCATTCAAAGTATACAGGGTCGAGTTCTCTCGCTTCCAATTCGTCATCTGAGCCATCCGGAGAATGTAAGGAAATATAAATATTTGTTTTCTTGCGTGTAGAGTAAACGATTTTGTGGAAAAAAGGTAAATATTGTTTTGCGCAGAATGAGAAATGCTGAAGGAAAGGACAAGGAATTGTGACCAGGCTTCGTGCGCTGGAATTGCGGGCAATAATTTTGCTATCCACGGAATGTGAGAAGCGCGGATATTAACCATGGCCTGGCCTGTTCTACATCTCGGGAAATTAATTTTGGTATCAAATTAGAAAAACGTAAGCTGCTATGCCTCGAGGAATAAGGGTTAGCTTTCCTGGTTAAGCGTTGGCCTAGTGGTAAGATCTCAGCTTTGGAACAGGAGGGTTTCAGGTTTGAAATCTGATTCCACTGAAGATCCGTCGTGTATTGGACTTGAGGTACGCAAGAGGTGGGTGCTAGGTCACGTGTCGTCCCCGTCATCTGACCGATGTACAAAATTACCAGGTCCGTCACAAATTAGCCCTCGTGTTTCTTCAAAACGGGACGGTAATATGGCCAAAACTAAACTACACTAATCCTGATTAAGCAGCATTTAATTGCTGATCAAAATAGAAGAAATGCAATACAATCGGCGAGTACATATTGGTTCCTGCATAAATTATCAATTAAATTTAAATTCTAACTTCACGAATTCAGCTAAAATATCGGCGGGAAACTTGGAAGCATTTTATTGTCTATATACATAAAAATCGGAAAGAAAAAATAAGACAGTGTTGTCTTACCGTACTGCTAGATTATCTGTTTTGTTATCAGCACAGGGTATTTGTTATCTAAAGGAACTCATATATACAGCGTGTCCACACTTATCGTGATCAATAGCTAATTTCTAAACCGTTACGGATAGACATATAGTTCCAATTGAAAAAATGCTTTAAATGAAGGGAAGAAGTATAATATATTTTTTTGAGTGAAAAATATATTTCTGAAAAATTACAAATTCTAACTTTTTATACGGTCCTATCAGTCATATTTAGTAAAATATATTTGACATTCGAACATTTTAAACAAAAAAAGTCCCACTCTTCTGCGACTAAAACTGACCGAGTTGTGGAGCTTTGAATATCGCTGACTTAGACCACTTTACACCATTTCAATAGCCGTCTTGAAGACGATCCACTAATGAATGCGCAGCACTTGCTCGACGAGGCCGCTGATTGGTTAAAAATCATGAAATTCGAAGCTCCATAACTCGTTCAGTTTTAGTCGCAGAAGAGTGGGACTTTTTTTGTTTAAAATGTTAGAATGTCAAGAATACTTTACTAAATATGACTGATAGGACCTGGGGACCATACAAAAAGATTGAATTCGTAACTTTTTCATGAATATATATAATCACTCAAAAAACATATATTACAATTCTTCCCTTCATTTAAAGCATTTTTTCAATTGGAACTATATGTCTATCTCTAACGGTTTAGAAATTAGTTATTGATCAAGATAAGTGTGGACACGCTGTATATATATATATAGAAAGAGAAACTCTCCTGGTTGAAAAGTATAACAGTTAAACCAGCTTATACTCAAAGATGAAAAACCTGCATGTATTACTTCGTAGCTCTGGTAAGCTTAAAATGATTCCTAATATACTAAATAAAGTTTAAAAGAAACCGTTATTAAACGATATATTAAAATACGATTTCCTCCTAAGAAATTCTTGTATATTATCACCATACATTTTCCTCTACATTTTTATTTTTTCAGTAATTTTCTAATATTTTTGAATTAAATATTGTATAGCAAGAATAATTTAGATGACCCTGTTCTACTTCGCTCCAGATTAGATATAATGTGGAAACACTGACAAATTTTCCAAATCTCAGAGCATGGGAAGTCTTTTTTACTGAATTCTAATATTTGACCAAAAGCAATCCCCTATTTCGTCTCCTCAACCAATGAAATAAAATGGCGCACTAGGAATTTTTTGCCATTTTTTGGAGAGTTCCCATCTGAAAGCTAGAGCCTCATTCAATACAAACATCATTGAATCGAAAAGATCCAAACGTCTCAACTTAAACCTTTTCTCAAATCCTATATGGAACAAACTATGGATGAGAAAAATATATATATCATCTCTCTATCAATTGCTTTCCATTCATAAATTGTCCACAAAAGCCTATAACCTCCATTTTCCACACTGAAAAAAATCAGAAAAAACATTTCCCGGAATATCCAAGTCAGCCAAGAAATAGATAAAATAAAGCAAAGAAGTCAGAAAGCATTTTAAACTTTAAATATTTCTCAGATGAATAGTTATCCGACATGAAGCTACAATTCAATATGCATTAGACAACGTCCTTCCGCTTCCAATCCGGTGACCAATCCATGACAAAAATATAAGAAAATACAAATATTTGTTTTCTTTTTTGTAGAGTAAACGCTTTTATGGACGAAAAATTATAAATATTATTTTGCGCAGAACGTAGTATACTGTAGCCAGCGGGAGTGGCCTCCCCGAAAGTTTCTCTCATACAACTAACACGGGTGGGGATGGGGGAAAATACACCGCGAGCCAGAAATCCCTAAGGTAGGGAAAACACTCACTCCAGCGTTCGCGCCTTTTCTGCGCAATAACAACTTTTTTTATCCGGTTTAAACAAAAATTGGAGACAAATCTACAATTAGTGTTTCCAGACTACATACGAAATTTCATTTTTCTAAGTCATTTCTTTTAGAAGATATCGTCTTCAGAAGTATGCGATTATACAGACAGACAGACATTCAACTCTTTGACGGATTTGGCCCAAACTTTGATACGAACCTACATTCATGATGATAAAACTGTGTACCAAATTTTATCCATCTAGCTAGTCAGGTTTTTGAGTTATAGTGTTCACATGACTTCGGACATACAGACAGACAGACTTCCCGTTGACGGATTTTGTCCAAAATTTGACAGAAATCTACAAATTATGTTTAAAGACCACATACCAAATTTCATCCCCGTAGCTCTTACAATTTTCGAGTTATCGTGTTCACAGACATACAGACAGACATGATTCCAAAATTGTGTTTTTCGGACTCAGGGAGGTCTAAAACGTGGAGATTCGTCAAAATCTCGAGTTCGAATTTTTTGACGATCACAATACTTCCTCTTTGTATACTTCGTATACGAGAAAGTAAAAAAGACGAGGAATTGTGGGCCGTGTTCGTGCGCTCGAACTACCGAGCAATAATTCTGCCATCAACGGAATGCGAGATCCGCGGATATTAACCAGAACCTAGGCCGCCTCTTCACCTCGGGGAATTAATTTTGATCCTAAATTATTGGAAAGGATGTTCTGATGCCTCGAGGAATGATGGTCAGCCTTTAAGTTACTGGTGGTTAAGCATCATTTAATTGCTGCTCTAAATAGATGATATTAATAAAAACGGCGAGTGCATATTTGCCGCTGATCATATCAGTAGCAACTTTTTACTTTCTCGTATACGAAGTATACAAAGAGAAAGTATTGTAATCGTCAAAAAAATTTGAACTCGAGATTTTGACGTATCTCCACGTTTTAGACTTCCCTCAATCCGAAAAACACAATTTTGGAATTATGTCTGTGTGTGTGTGAACACGATAACTCGAAAACTATTAGAGATACGGGGATGAAATTTGGTATGTGATCTTTACACATAATTTGTAGATTTCTGTCAAATTTTGGACAAAATTCGTCTACGGGAAGTCTGTATGTCCGAAGTCATGCGAACGCTATAACTCAAACACTTGAATAGCTAGATGGACACAGTTTTTGGTACACAGTTTTATCGTCATGAATGTAGGTCCGTATAAAATTTTGGGCCAAATCCGTCTACGGGTTGACTGTCTGTCGGTCTGTATAATCGCATACTTGTTAAGCATTCGTTTCAAAACTGATCTCCATACGCATGCGTACTTAGCAATCTCTGGTACTAAGCGGGAGGATTGCATCACTTTGTCCTTGAGACGGAGTTTGTGATAGATATGTTTTATCTCCTGTTTTGTTTTCGATAGCTCGTATAATAGCGGATCTTGCTGGAGTGTGATGGAAAATAAATATTGCTAAGTTTTAATACATAGGCATCTGTTTTAATATGATTCTTCACTTAAATATTTTACAATCACTATAATCTGCAATAAGAAACCTTCTGATATTCGTTGCATTCTGGATTACAGTAGGTTCGATTTTTTTTTCATCCACGCAAGGGGAGGGGAAATGACAAATTTTTGAGCAGTATACGAGAAAGTTTAGGGGAGGCCACTCCTACTGGTTATCATAAGAGCTTCACGTCAAATTCAGTTAATATATCCATTAAAAAATGGGAATAATTTTTGATTTTATAGAAATCAGGAATGAAAAGATAAGAGAGTTTGCAAAAATTGAAGGACTTTCTTTCTTTAACCCTTCATCCCCAGATACATTTCACATTTTTTGAAGTTCTGTTGATCAAAAATTTGCAATGAAAATGAAGAGAAACTTGAATTTTTATAAAATACCAATACACAGGGTGTTCCAAAAAGGTGGAACAAGCGTTTATTTCCTTAAATATTAATTTTAGACATATACTTCCAATTGCAAAGTTTCATGAAATAAGATAATAATTTGTATGAAAATACTTTGGTATCCAAGGGGATTTATAATAAAAAGTTACAAAAATTAAATTTTTATACGGCCCCCATAAAGCAAAAATATCAATTAGTAAAATGTTTCTTTTACATTCATCTATTCACATACAAAGCTGCACGCTTCCATCAGCAAAACGTAGAGATATATAAAAAGACAAATTTATTGACTTAGACCACTGTTCCATACCTCTCACTGCTGTTTGATCCAGTCTTTCAACGTACATTTTAGGGATAATATACATATTTTAAAAATTATTTAATGGGCGGAATCAATAGATAACAATGTATTTGCTAACTCTTGTTAAATCTAAAAACTAATCAAATAATGCATTAATTGAAGTATTTACAATAATAGTTCATCTTGTGAATCTTCAAAAAAAAATCCATGGTGACTTATAAGCAGTGAGTCTCATCTTGCCAGAAACAAACAGTGCTATAAAAATATTACTAGAATACAACTGAAATAGAATTTTTCAAAAATAGCTTTACCTTCACATAGTTGTAATTATCTGAATTGAATTTCAGATAATTACAGTCCTTTTTTCGGCGAATTTCGTTTTAATAAGAGAAATCGAATATGTAGGAACCAGAAAAGTTCCCCTTGAGGCAACATGAAAGTGAATCGAAAACCAAAAAACAGCCAGTGAAAAAAGAATCAAGAACGCGAAGGCGAACCATGGGTGATATTGAAAAGGGGAGAAAAAGAACATTATTTAGTTTTTAGCTCAAAACACGAACTTCCGAAAATCCAGTTCCGGCTAGGTTCTAAGACAGAAAGAATAGCTACTAGCCTTCGTCCATTATGTCACTTAGTTGTAGGCAATGAGCGAATTTTAGTGCTTTCCAAAAGTATTTGGTATGCAGCTCAATCCTGTGTCTGTCTTACTTTTTCATTCATTTTCTATCTTCTTTTCTCGTTTCTATCTTTTTTCGTCAATAATCGAACTTGCAGAGTAGAGAAGCACGCAAATAAGAATAAAAACAAAAATACGAATTTTTAAATAATTTTAGTGAGTTCTGCAACTCTGTATACCTAAAGAACGAGTCGCCATTGTTTTTATGTAAATCTTATTAATACGCACAACCCTGCTGAGAGCAAATAATTCTGCATTCTGGTTCAATATTGGACTATTTTCCTGTTATACCTTAAATTTTCATTTTATCAAGTTGTCCGTGCATTTTTTATCAACTGGATGGTTGCAACTATCTGCAAATGAAACTGAATAACATTATGTGTCACTGGCAATTCATTTTCAATCCGTGAAGATTGGCTGATATACTACTTGACAAATATTTCCATTTCACTGTTTTCCTGTGTTGAATAAATGTGCATTTCTGCAATAAACATCTCCATATAAATTTGTGAGCAGCCCCTTGAAATTTAAAAATTAATATATCTCTGTAAGTTTTGCAGACAGAATTGCGAAACTTAGTTTATGCATAAATGAGAGCAATAGGCACATTTCGCCAATTGATACTTTTGCTCTATGGGGAACGTATAAAAATTTAATTTTCTTAACTTTTTATTTTCAACTTCCACAGAAGCCAAAATGTTTTCAAACAAATTCTCACCTTATTCGATGAAACTTTGTAATTGGAAGTATAAGTCTAAAATCAATATTTAAGGAAATAAATGCTTGATTCACCTTTTTGGGACACCCTATATATATAATAACTGCGTGCTTGTTGCTATAATAAAATAACTAATGAATATTAACTGTAACTAAGCTTCTTCCTTCAACACAGTTTCGAAGCACGCTGCAAGATTAACTGTAATGTGATTAGCACAACAGGTAAATTATCTAAAGAGACAGAAACGCTATTAGCTAAAAAGAACGACTGACATACGCAGAGGGGGGAATACATGTAATGTTCATCAACTTGATCGCAGCAATTCGGTTTTCCAAGCTAAAATCCTCGCAATTAGAATGACAATTGAAGCAGCTTCTTCCCTCCATAGACCAATCAAAATTTGGTCAGACAGTTTGTCAAGTCTGATGGCCATACTTAATCCTAAATCCCACCATAGGTTCGAGAAATCCAAACCCTTTTGCTCTCCCATTAACACATTCACCTGAAATGGCTTAAAGCCCACGTCGGTTATTTAGGCAACGAATGAGCAGACCAATTGGCCAAAGAAGCCATCACAAAAGGCGACCCTTTCCTTCTACCTAAGCCACTTTCCTACCTGAAAGCCGAGATTAAGTCAGCTGCTTTAAGCATCTGGCAAGACAACTGGGATAACGGAGAAACTGGACGTAGTACACACGAAATATTGCCTAGGGTCTCAAACAAGCCAGTAGGATGGAATAGAGAAGAGATAATGTTCGTTACAGGACACGGGCCTTTCCCCTCATACCTTCTTCGCTTCAATCTTCGCGCACATGACAACTGCTCGTGCGGAGTAAAAGGAGATCCAATGCACTATGCCACAAAATGTCGGTTTACCCTCTCCTGGCATTTCCAAACTCCAACAGTGTCACTCAAATTACAGTGGTTGAAAAACATTCTCACGAACAACTTCTCAAGAACCCGACTTCGACTCCTAAAGCGCTTCATATGTGATGAGAACAATCTCATTGTAGAGGATAATAATTGAGCACTCATCCACCCAGACTGACACACACTTCCGGCTACTTATGATTTTTTCCCCTCTATGTATTTTTTCTATTTTGTATTGTTTTCTATGTTGTTCTGTCCAGTGTATGTTTCTTTTTCATTTTCATTTGTTCTTGTAACTGTTACTTGTTTTTGTCTCTTCTTAAAAAATAAAATTCACCTCCATCCATCCAAATCGGAAAGGAGCCAAATGGCTCTAAACACGGGGATGCAGGTGGTGTAATGTAATGTTCATCAGCACCCGCAAGGAAACGGTTAATTCGATTTCTCACATACCAAACCTAAACGAAACGTAACCTCATATAAGTTATATTTTAAATTATTATTTCTACCTTAGAACATATTTATTTATTTGAAGAAAAGCACACTACAGAGAAAACTCAATCTACAGAGTGTTATATACACACAAAGAATAGAAGCCACAAGGACTAAATAAAAAAATGTACTAGAAAACAAAAAGTTGAACACAGAGAATACACAAAATCATAAAACCTTTGCAAACGTAGATATAATTAAAAACGAAAACACATAATCACAAAAACATTAAAACACATTATGATTCTAAAAGTCGTATTTTTTTAAAAAATTTAAAGACCATTTCCAAAAGGCAAGGGTTAAAAAGTCAAAACACGCAAGCACCGAGTCTTCTAAAAACACCACCAGGAGTTTAAAAGTTTAAAGACGTAAATACACACTTGAGATAAAAATAAATTGCAACACGGCGCAAAAAACAGAGCACAAAAATTAAAACCTATAAAAAACATTTAAAAAATGGTCGATTGCATAAGAACACGAAAAATCAAAACGCATAAAAATCTAAAATGTTGTATAAAGGCAAAATAAAATACATTATGTATTATTTCGAGTTAAAAGCTCCAAAAGACATCAAGTCAAGTTCATCAGAGAACTTGTTAAAATATTGTATACTATCACAAAATATTTTACAATATTTTAATACTTTTCAATAGTCAAAATATTATTAAATATCGTAATAATAATTTAGAAGAGTACCTTGTTCAATTAGGTTCTGAATCGCTCCAGATTCTTTAGAATGTGAAAGCAGCTTCAAATTCAAGACTGGAATTTTTTTTCTGAATGTCAAGAAAATTCACAAAGGTATTTGACCAAAAACAATCTTCTATCTCGTCTCCTCCTCCGAAGAAATAAAAGTTCTCACAAGAAATATCTTTTTCCTTTTTTGAGGGTTCCCATCGGAAAGTGGACCGCTATTCAACGTAAACACCATTGAATCGAAACGATTCAAATATGATCCAAAAAAGTTTTCACCATTCCTATATGCAACAAACTATGGATAAGGAATATAAATATTGTTTCCTATCATTGCCTTCCATTCTTAAACTGCCCACAAAGGCGTTATTGACCCCAACCAACTCCATTTGTTACACTGAAAGAAATCCGAAAAATTCTTCCGGGAAATACCCAAATCAGCTAAGAAACAGATAAAGTAAAGCCAAAAAACCCAGAAAATTGTTAAAACTTTATATTTCTCAGAAGAATAGTTATTTGACCACAACCTACAATTCAAGTATACAAGTCCAGGTCTTTTCATTCCCAATTCTGCCTTTGAGCCATAAGAAAAATGTAAAGAAATATAAATACCTTTTTTCCTTGTTGATACAGTAAACTTTTTTATGAGTGAAAAATGTAAGCATTGTTTGGCGTATCTCAGTTGATTGTTTGATACGCTGCAGATAGAGGCGAGAAACTGCGAGCAGTTTTCATGCGCATAAACTGCGGGCAATAACTGTGCCATCCACGGATTGCACGATGCGTGAATATTAACCATGGCCTATCTGGTTGTAAATTACTGGGAATTAATATTTGTTCTACATTATGTGTAAATTA
>BGPR01000059.1:1768692-1783728 GCA_013235015.1 Araneus ventricosus
AACATGAATCGTCTATTGGCGACCTCTGTATATAATAAGTTAAAGAATATGAATCGTCTATTGGCGACTTCTGTATATAATAAATTAGAAAACGTGAATCCTCTATTGACGATAGCCGGAATGAAAGTCAGACATTCTAAATGGCTTATTGAGTTGAATCGCCGGAGTTAAAGGGTTAATATCAAACAAGATAAAGCACACAGTTATTCTTTATTTAAACAAAAACCGTGAATTGAGATCTGAGTATTTGTATTTCATGTTCTCGTGAATTTACAATGGCCTTTCAATTTTCGAAATAATTAATATTCGATTAAATTATTAGTTCATATGCTTTTGGTCACTCACAAACAAGGAGAATGCTTGTAAATGTCACACAGTTTTTCCCTTGGTCGTACAGACCTTTGTAGGAAAAAATATATTTAATTGAATTGCCTTTATTTCTTTCAATAAACGGGAAAGGACATGGGGTGTTAAACAAAAAGGCTACAAATGGAGCGGGGAAGAAAGCAAAAGATATTCAAGAGAAATCGATGACAAAAGTACCCACATTTTATCGAAATGTTCACGACAGAAAAAGTATTTTATTTAAAAGATAGAAATTGTCTAAGAAACACTTGAGCAAAGGCTTTGGAATTCCAGCATTTAAAACTATTCGAAACCATTATCCGTGTAAGATAATGGAATGAAAGAAATTAAACATAGATGAGAAATGTAACAGCGCATGGCCTCTAGTACCTAACTGCCTGGCATTTAATACCTAACTATTGTTCGATATGATGAGATGTCCCTACATTTCCTGCTACGAGATGCACAAATTATTTAAAAATTAAATTGTCGTGTTCCATTCAACGTGCATTAAGTGAACATAAATTGACTCGCCTGACTTTTACAGCGCACCTCACCAATTTAATTTTGGAATCCATTGCGCGTGTTGCCTTTGCTATGTGTAGCACTACCTTATAGCGTAGCATAAGACAACCAGCAGTTAGATGTTAAAAGACATTCGCAATGGTATTCACTACATGACTATGACATCAAGTAAATTCATCCGACTTTTTTCTGATAAATATTGTGATTAGTATTATAAATTCGGAGAATACATGCACATCAAATAGAGTTAGGATTTCGGCAAACCTCACTTACTTACCACTCATTCAATTGTATTCACTGCATGACTATGACATCAAGTAAATTCATCCGACTTATTTTCTGATAAGTATTGTGATTATAGTATTATAAATTCGGAGAATGCATGCACATCAAATAGAGTTCGGATTGCCGCAAACCTCATTTATTTACCACTCATTCAATTGTATTCAATACATGACTATGACGTCAAGTAGATTCATCCGACTTATTTTCTGATAAGTATTGTGATTAGTATTATAAATTCGGAGAATGTATGCACATCAAATAGAGTTAGGATTTCGGCAAACCTCACTTACTTACCACTCTAATGATTATGGTTTTGAATTTAATTTTTAGATATAATAGCCTTTATAATTTAGTTACATAAATCGGTATGAAGATGAAGGACACTGATAATTATTTACATGTAGTTCGAAGAGTTTGCAATGGCAAATGTTTATTAAGAAAAGAAACTGGAAAAGATGCTTAAACAAGTCATTCATTTTGTAGTTGAAACGTTTAAATTACCAAACATCATTATGAATAGGTATTAAAAAATCAAGAGAATAGCGAAGATCCAATTGTTTAAATTTAAAAATTGGTGCAGGAATATAAATTTGTTATTTATATTCCCTGCACCGATGCATGACGTAATAGCTCGTGTTTCTCCGCGGCTTTGGTTTAATTTCTATTAGAATTAGCCAACAGCAGATTTTTTTTTACTTCGTGTGCGCCAAGCGTTTGGCACTCAAAACAAAAAGAGGAGGTTGCGTAGATCGATTTTCTTTTTTTCTATTACATTGTTGATAATACTTATAAGTTATCACGTAATATTTTACGTATTTATATTTCAGAAAGTTAATTTCATTAAATAATTTTTAAAATGTAATTATACATATGTATATAATAATTTTAATATGTGTTTTATATTCGAGAATTCAATAATTGAATTTGGCTTTTGTAACGTCACGGCCGATGGCTGCGGTTTGATTCGAGGCGATTGAAATTCGAGGCGATTTCAGACAATGAGTAGTCTTTCCGAATTTTATTACAGCTAATTTATATACATTCATTTGTAATATACATTTTCTAGATTAGAATGCTTATGTACAAAAAATCAGTAAAAATGACATCGAAGGGAGGAACTGTAACTCTGGTCGAGTAGTTAATTAATTTCGCGAAACCAACCTGCACTGCGCTGGAAAATTCAATATAGTCCCGGAGTTCAATGTAAACTCCTACCAGATGAGCCCGAGGACCGGGTCTATCCGTAAATATCAGAACTCGCAATCCCTGATGGGAGTACTGCCGAGTCTCGATTCGAAGCTAACCTCACGCTCACCAGCGTAGGTGAAGTCCAACTCTCAACTCTCCTCAGACCATCGAAATCCCCCGTTTTATGCCACGATCCGGGTCTCCTCATTAGTAAGATGGCATTCCTTTCCACCGCCTGCAAAAAGTCCCACCATCATGTCTCCCTCGTTAGCACTCTTCCTACGAAGGTAAATGTTGCCCCTCGTCCGTCAAATCCACGCTTCGTTATTTTGAATTGTCCAGTTGCCTTCACGTAGGCGACATTGTCAATCAACGCTTTTTAAGAACCCTGTTGTCTTGTCTGGTCTCCAGCAAGTATCGTCGCCTCTGTCCCTTCAAGCTTGTTATACCGCACCTGCACAGAGGAGCATTGTCATTCCTCAGACGGTTGACACTAGTCGAAGAATGTTGTGTTAAATTCCACCTGCACCCTAAATCATCGTGTTGTTACACTTTCAATGGAAAGAAAACCTGTTACCACCATACAGTTTAAGTCATACAGTCAATACAGTTTAACAGAAAAGGGAATTTACAATTCAAATGGATAACACGGATTGAATCATGAAGAAATTTTATTTTAAACAGATAGCTGTCATCATAATCAAATATTGTGTATATTTATAACATATTACTGGTATATTGGCTTTACTATTTGAATCTGTAAATATATCAGTTGTTGAATAATAACTCAAGAACGAATTTTTATAAAAATCCATTTCATATCTGAGATATGTAAGAATTAATAATAAATATTATCGAAAAAATGCTGAAGGAAATAGAATTTAAATACATAGATACTAATTTGTCTTAATAATACAATTTTATTGTATTGAAAATATGCAGATGCCCACTCCCTGAAAATGGCAGCTGAGGCGACACCTGAGCTGGCACCCCTTTTCTCCGAACTTCCGCACCACGCCAGCGGAAGATGGTTGGTCCCCTTCGTATGATTTAATATTCAGCAGGCCCGTACACACGGCGGATTTTCGGTGGAATCCGGTTTCGAACCTGGAACCTTACGGCTCCGAAGCCTTACCACCAGACCACCACGGCTGTGAATGGGGTAAGAAGAAGCGGTAAGCGCGGAGTCACACAGTTATGTAAGCAGGTGTAAAAATATTTTGCTAAAATCAACCCAATAAAAACAAATGTAAAAATGACCCCACCAGGTATGCTAAAAATGGACAGAACCGTTTCGGCAGGATTGGAGCTCTTGGAATTAGGTTTAATCCACCTGTTTGATATTGTCTTCCTGCTGAATCTCAGTGTATTAACGTCAATTAGCAAATGTTGAATAGAAATTTCTCTTTACATATTTATAATATTAGTTATTTCAATACTTCGAGTACACATTCAATTTATGGAATCAATATCAATTTATGGATAATAATTTATTATTCAATTTATTCATTTAATTTCATTGATTATTTAATTTATTCAATTTATTTATAATATTCAATTTATTATTTTATTTATTTAAAATCTATGAATTAAATTATTAATTAAATTATTAATTAATTATTTAATTTATTTATTTATTAATAATTATTATAATTATTATTAATTTATTAATTATTAATTATTTATTTATTATTATTATTATATTATATATAATAATATAATATATATAATATTATATTATATTATTATATATATTATTATTATTTATTATTTATTAATTATTAATAAATTATTTAAAATATTTATTAAAATTAATTTTATTTATTAAAAATTTAATTATTTTATTTATTTAAAAATTAAAATAAATATCAATTTATTATTTATTCAAATTATTCAATTTATGGAATAATAATTTATGGAATCAAGTACAATAAAGAAAACCCGATATACACCACAACATAGTTTTAATCGAAAACTAAATTTAAATGGATGACAGGGTTTATATCGTAGATAAATATTATTTTTAATGGATGATTCAATCATTATCTAATATCATGCATATCTATAAAAGATTAGATGCGGATTGACTTTTGTCATTAAGTTTATAAATCGATTATACTTTGAATACGAGCTCTACAATGCAAAAAATTTATTCCATATATAAAATGAGAAAAATTAGAAGTAAATATCAGTGAAGAAATTTTCACAGAAATCTAATTTAAATACATAGATACTGAATTCGTGTTGAAGGTACAATTTTAATGTATTGCAAATATGCAGATGTTCGCTCCCTTAAAATCACGAGAGACTAATAAGATGACAAAATTGATCGAACTTTATTCTTTAACAGAAATGAAAAGTAATGGAACCTGAAGGATTTCCAATAATTGCCTAAAAAATAACGAGGAGAATTTTTTTAGTTGAATGTCGCTTCATCTTCTGAGGTTTGAGAACTTTCATTTCTTTGAATAAATTCAATTACACAGTTTTCCCCCTTAATAACTGATTTACGAATTTAGAATTGTAATGAATGTGTACTTTGTTTTAAAACTTACGAAAGTTCAATTCCTTTTTTTTACTATTTACGCAGACGATTATTTTAATGAGCAGTAAAAGAATTATTTCTGAAGAAAAGAATAATTACAAGTGATTTAAAGTGGAAATCACGTCGTAAAATTTTAAAAAGTAATAGAACGTTTAAAAAAGAACGGAAATAAAAAAAAATTTAGATTCAGTAGAAAGTAATTATTGGTTTAACACTCACTTTAAGGCAAAATTAATTAAAACATTTGCTATTTTACACAAATATTGACAAAGAAGTAGAAGAAATCAGAAGTTGTCAAAATTTATACACGCGTAATTATAAAATAAGAGAAATAATCACATTATATTTAATTAAACTAATGAATATTTTAGTTTGTAGAAAAGAAGAGCATCTAATTTAATTTGAAAAGTAAAAAGAAAAATAATTTCTTGCCCTAGAAATATATTTACATTGCCATCACAAGCTTAACATTTTACTGAAATTATTGAATTTAAGGAAACAAAACAGGTATTTCTCGCCTGCCATATGACGTCATGTTCTTTTATTTTCATGAAAATGAGCAATGGAATCGAAGCTTCGCATTTTGCGTTCATTGCTTGAGAAGGAATTTACACAATTGCTATTACACTACACAGTTGCAAAATATAAACTATCATTTTCATATCTTCTATTTACACATTTTCACCAGGGGGCGCCAGGTCAAGTGTCGTCCTCGTCATCTGACCTCGGTTCAAAATGACGAGGTCCGTCCCAACATAGCCCTCGTGTTGCTTCAAAACGAGAAGCTAATACAACCAAACCAAACCATAATGCTTATTTCTCAATCGGCGTCTCGTAATGGAAAGAGAATGCTATGCTAAGAGCATTCATTTGCTCATACTCAAAACAAATATTAAAGTGTAACTCATGGGTGGACGGAGAGCATCGATTCAAAAATGATATCATGAAATTGTTAACAAGTGACGATAAAGCAGAATAAAAGTTTTGTTTTAAAAAAAATGTAATAAAACTATTTTTAAAACACTCTTATTTGTGTACTAAAAATAAAAACTACTTTATTATATTTTACAGCTCAGTCATTAATTTATAATTCATCATTAAAAATATAATAGAATTTTAAATTCATTAAATTTAAAATTCCCTGCCAGATGGCGCCACGTGGATGAAATCAAAATTAAATCAAACGAATCTATTATTTGATAATTAAATTCTAAAAATCTTAAAATAGAGTTATGTTTCTGAAACTCTCAAATGTACCAAACTCTAGCACAACAGGAAGTGAATGAGAAATCGATTATAAAATTTTATCTTAACAAACACGAAACAAGTTAAATAAAAATGCTTGAAAAATTATGAGTTTTGCGATATACACAGTATGGAATCAATGAATGTTTACTTAAATTCTAGTATTTTCTAAAAAAGTGGATCAAACTGTTTCATAGATATATTTGTTTAGCTTAGTTTTGGCTACATTAACGTCCCGTTTTTAAGCAACAGTAGCTATCGAATTTTAGGACGTAGATCGCAATTTCTAGTCGTGGTCGGATATCGACACCAGAGCTTGTGGCCCTTTTCAAATATTCCACACCAGATTAGAGGGAGGGCTCTTGCCCCCTCGAATAATTTGGCGTGCAACGGGCCCCATACAAGGCGGATCTTCAGCGAAATCAGGTTTCGGACCTAGAACACTCCGGCCCCAAATCCGAGACCTTACCCCACGAGACGCGGCCACATATATTTTTTAAGGGGACTTGGCACCCCCAAATTTTTTTCTACAATTTTGATCAAACTTATTCAATTTTGTAGTAGATAGATCCAAAATATTTTTCATTTTGAAAAATTACAAATTTAAGAATTTTAACTTTTTTAAAAAAATTAACCCTTTTCTTAAAATGAGTCTTCTCATACAATTTTTAATATTTTTTCTCAAAATTCTTTTTGAAAGGGACCTCTCATTGTACAGAAGTAGGGATCGGATTTTTGATATCTACTTTAGTTTCAGAGAAAAAAAATTGTGAAAATTTTTGGAAAATATCAGAATTTTTCACTTTGTACATTTTTAAAAAATTTTCTAATCAAAATTTTTACAAATCCATCCCTAATTCTATTAAGCATGCATTTGTGAGTGAACAGAAAAAATTTCAAGTAATTAGAATAAAAGGAGATCGACTTTTAGCATTTTGTACCAGACACAATTTTGGGAAAAAGCAAACTGAGGAAAAAAGCTTTAAAGCTTTAGAAACAATAAACTTGTAATAAAAACTACTTATATCAGGCTAGTTTTTTTTCAGAGCAATAATCTGACATTTTCGAGACCAAAGTTACCGAATTTATTAATATTTATTATTAATATAATTATTAATTAGCATCATCATTTATAGGGATAATTAGAAAAAAAATTTTAAAAAATGCGAAAAATTTCACTTTTCTCAAATTTTTTTAGTCAAAATATTTAATAAATGATCTGCAGTACTATTTGTCAAATATCCATTATAAGAGAGAAAAAATTTAAAACCATTTTATTGAAATTTTATTGACAGTGAGAAATTCAAACAAAATGAGAAGCAAAAGCAGTGATGATGATATGCTTAATAAATAATAAAGAAGCGAAAGCAGTAAAACAGTAAACAAACAAAGATTAAACCGCTACTGTTTGAAACAACTGTCTTGCTTGGTTTTATGGAAAAAATTAGGTGGTTTTGCAACTTGCACATGAAATACGCATGATTTAAACATTGGAAGTGGGCGTGGCACGTGAGGAAATGTTAGACAAAATAACTTCATATCTCACTACAACTTTGTCTGATTGTTCTGAAACTTTCATATTATTAAGTCAGTTGCAAACAATCAATGATTTAAAAAAAATTATAGAATTATTATTTAAACAAGAAAGCAGAATTAAAACTGGACAAGAAAAAATTTTTTTATACAAAAATTAAAAAGAATAAAAAGAATAAAAGAATTTAATTGAAAAAAGAAATGAAATTAGAAAAATTACGACAATGTTTAAGATGCGCGCCATTGCAGAAGCAGAACAAAAAACAGAGAACAATAGACAGATATACCAATAAAGCCTAAATTAAAAAAAGAAAGTAATACAAGCAATCCTATAGTATTTGAAGTAAACGAAATTCATACAACAAAAACAAGGAATCCATTCTAGTTCACAAAGGTTCGAGGATCATTTTCCACTCAAAATTTGAAAAACGATATTTTCATTGATTTTCCGGAATTCTTAGGGTGCCAAGTACCCTTAAATTCTGAGGTCTAATTTTGAATTGAAATTTAGACTCGACAATACGTTTTGCAAGATTCAGTTTAGTTTAGATTCAATTTAGGTACCAATCTGCCTTAAAAATTGAGGGCTTGTAAACTGAGGAATACTTTCAAGTCACATTTTAATTAACAAATTTAGACTACATTCATAAAGGAAATAGATAAGACCCATAATAGAAAATTTTAAAACTATGTACAAATAGTAACAATTCCAGTGTTATACTTTCTTCTTCTTCCAAATAGACGATTTTTTCCTTCGAACAACTAAGGTAACATCTTCTTTGATTGTCGACAGAAACAAAAACCTAAAATCAAAATCGTACCTCTGTTCAATTCTTCCTTTTCGTCTATCTTCCATGTTATTTTGATTCATCTCCCTTAAAAACGTCCAGCTGGATTCGTTTGCAGCTGTCTAGAACTTTTTTGCCGCTTTTTCTTGCATTGTTCCTAATGATTTTCGGATATTTGTTCCAGCAAATAGTTCTTTCTTTTTGGTCTTTTGATTTCAATCCTCTTTTTTCATCTTCACCTTTTTTATGAATCCGCAAAGATTATAAAAAGTTTTTCCTTGAAATAGATTTTCTTCGTCAAATTCTTAGTTGACTACTTCCTTATCTTTTATTTTCTTGCCATTATCTCAATAAAAAAATCGAGAATGATCTGTCCACGTTTTCCTCATATTCTAATACAATATGGCTTGGTATGTGGTTCGCAGTGTAATATTTATATTCAATTTGAACCTCTTCCTTTTGCTTGATTGGCCGAAAATTTAGCATAGATGTACAGCTTTACTGCCATGACTCCATATGAAATTTCATTTTATTAACTTGTATCGGTTTTGAGTTTAATTGGGCTTGTGTAACCCCTGCATCATTAAGCCCCGGGTCCTCATTGCTAAGTAATCATTTTTATTATATGTTTTTTCCTTACCTTCTAATAGTCATGGACTTGTAAAAACAAGTCTGGTATCTAAATTGTTTTAAAGAAAATTAGATTTTTTTATAACTTGAACTTTTATTTGAATTCTGGAAAACTTTTTTATGAGTGTTTTCAGTGACATTTTGTTTTGGAGTGTGATGTGTGTTTCTTTGTGTGGGTTGAATTTTTTCTTTTTTATAATCAGTTTTTCAAAGTGGAATTTGAAGTGCTTTTGAAATAAAAAAATGTTTTTATAAATCCCCCCGGAAATTGTATTCTTTATTTCTCCCCAGGAATGCAGTTTTGTGATCCTTCTTTATTTTGTCTGGGTTCACACTGTAAATTGATATTTTTAATAATGTAATAATAATTAAATTCCACCCCCTGTTTTTGGGTGTAGTATGTGCAAAAGTTTGGTGTATTGTTGCGTAAGTTATTGTATAATATGGGCTAATATTTTTATATTTTTTATGTTTCCTAAATCCACCCAGCTGTTCCTGCCCCTGGAGACTGGAGGGAGAGTTGTCCTCTCTCTCTCTCCTTTTTAGATTCCTTTCCTTTCGCAGAAGAATGAAAGCAAAGGAATGAAATATATTTAAAGAGAACATTCAAATCCAGAAAGAAAGACAAACTCAATAGGAATGGTTAAACCTTAAATAAAACTAAACGATGACAAATATTTCGAGCAAAAGATTTTTTTTCATATAATAAATATATAAATAAAGCTTTCCTTCAGGCAAGGAAAAAAAAGATTGATTTAATTCCAATTCTTTTTAAAATTCTTACAAAAATAGTTATTTGTATTATTTGAAATTATCATATTAAAAAGAAATTTTATTCAGTAATTAATTATTAGCGAACAATTTTTAAGTAATTATTGTTTATATTTGAGTGACTATTTTGCCAACAAACTCATGCACCAGAAAACTGATACCAATCATAAAATTTGCTTCAGTCGGCTACGACATCGGAGCTGCAATAGCTTTTGATAGGGTCAAGTATCCCTAACTTTTTGGGCTCAAGTATCCCTAACTTGACTCTTTCTAAATAATCTAAAAATTAAACCACTTAGAATTAAGATTCTGCATAACATAGTATGTCAAGTTAAAGCTAGAAGTATGTTTAAAACTCAGAAATATTTTAATTCATCATATATTCAATAGTAAACTTCCTATCTACAGAGGAATGAAAAAGTGAAAATTTACTTTTGTACCCCAAAATATATTTACCTACACACCATTACGATGGCTTTTCAGCTTGGAATGAAAACCCCCTCCAATAGACCATATGACCAAAGGTCAAATAAAAATGGCACACAAAAATTACCAATTATCTCATAAGCTGAGAAATTCACTTAGGGTCAAGTATCCCTAGTTTCCCCTACATATGTGGAATAACGTGATTTCACTGCTGGCTTCGGACGAAAATGAAACTCTTTAAAAGTGAACAACCCCAGTAGCACAAAGATATTGTACAATATTTTACGATATTCAACAATATTATACGATATTGAACAATATTATACGATATTGAACAATATTGTACGATATCGAACAATATTCGCAATATTGAACAATATCATATAATATTTTATAATATTCAACAATGTTATACAATATCGGGCAGACCTGGGAATACACACATATTGCATTTAATTTTACAAAACAGTCCCTATAAACTTCATTATAAGAGTAGCCATGTATAAAAGTGTTCTCTAATACTATAAACCTACATTTTTAAACGATAGAGGATAGCAGAGACTGCCGGTGAAACGAGTTCATCGAAGTTTTACTGTTAGTTAGTAATTCCAAAAGTATATTTTTCGGATTCATGGAGATGTGAGACATGGAGATTCATCTAAATTTCGAGTTCGATTTTTTTGATGATTGCAATGCTTTCTCTTTCTATGCTTCGTATACGAGAAAGTAAACACACACAAAAAAAACCGCTGCGAGGGTGATGAATTTAGCTCCTCTAGAAATAATTATGCTGAAAATCAAAAACATTGTTATATAAGCTAAGGCAATTTTATTTTTACGTTATCTTCCTGAAGTTACTGAACTGAGAGACAAAAATGAAAAACTTAATTCTTAGATAGATATCATTCTTAAAGGAATACTTTGAAAGTTACTTTTATGAAGCCACTTTTCCGCCTTGTCAGCGGTTTTAAGTATCGAATAAAATTGTCTTCTTACTGTAAATTTTCAATCATTTAAAAAATCATCCCAAACCATTGAGTGATTTTTAAAAATGTTGAATAGTTGGTCTGATTAAGTATACTAATCTAATATTACTAGACGTTTTGTACACTAACTTTCGTTTTGCAAAATATATAAATATTGAATTCCAAAATTAGGTACGAAAAAGAAAGAACCTTTTTAACAAAAACGAAAGTAAATATCTCCGAGAAGCATAATCCTCGCTCTTGCTAACATTCGTTTACTTGCAGTGGGATCTTCTCTATCCATATTGTTCAACGCAAAAGGAAGAAACAGCTCAAAATACTTTTTCTTTCAAAGAAGGAGAGGATTCTATAAGGAAATTCAATTCGGCACTCTCTCCCCTTCCTCTCCGAATTGTAAGGGTGGAAAACCTTCCCTGTCGTAACCCATCAGGGGCTTCGTCGCTGTTTCCAGCGAGCGCTGCAGGTGGGGAGTGGGTGTCTGATCCGGTGGTTCGTAGCCACGTCCAGCGTTAGAGGCCGTTTCACCGCTATTACATTATAGAATAAAAAAGTAAACTGGCGTTTCCGTGCATCACTCTTTGATCCGTTTGCGAACTTGGCGTACGATTTCGGAGTTATTAACTTCATTAAACACTCACCATCAAAACATTTGCGTTTGATATATATTATTAACGAAATTGTCTTGTGGGTGTACGTGAATGCAACCCCATAAGCAGGATTTAAAAAAATAAAGCTCTTTATTTTACAAATATTCCCAGCAAAGAAACGTAGCACAAGTATTAACACAGCACTTGTAAAAATTCTCAACAGAGACTACCAATAAATCTCAGTACAGCGCTCAAAGGTTTCTTGTTAGCTCACCAGCTTGCTTGCAAGTCAAATTCCATCTGAACTTTTCTTGGCTTGAGAGCTTGCTTTTATACTTTTCAACAGGAAGTGACTTCATTACGTAGGAAGTGACGTAATCTCTAGGAAGTTCATGAAACCAGTAGAAATAGGTTGAAAGTTCGAGGTCCTTCTAGAATAGTCCCTTGGTCGCCAAAGTCGCCAAATTTGTCGCCAAGGTCGACGAATTTATCGCCAAGTTTGTCGCCAAGATTAGCATCTCAGGGAAACGACTTTACAGCTTTGTAACAATATATTGAGTGAAATGTCAGGCCAACTACTGGTGGAATCAGCTTAACGGGTCTATTCTGGTACCCCCGGTTGGGTTGGAAGACGTCACTTTTTCCGCACGTTAACAACGGGAAAAGTGACGTCCCCCAACCCAACCGGGGGTACCAGAATAGACCCGTTAATCTACGGATGGAATTTTCATCTGCTCACAAAAGCTTTGCTAAGCGACGTTCCCTATCCAGCAAACATCAATGCTTTCTTTCTTAGAAGTTGAACAACGTTAATACTTAGTTGTTTTCAACCGAAACTTCTGCTACCACGTTCTAAACATTTTATACTCATATAAAGAGTATCGGGTCAGTCAGGAAATTTAAATTCTCACATACTTTAAAAACTTAAAGCACATTTAATCGTTTAACAAGCAACACCACTTATCTCAGTTTTCAAAGTTTTAAAGGGGAGAAAGAAACAGAATTAGCCTTAAACAGTAACGAATATTTCTGGGGTTTTTTTTTACATCTGGTAGGAGAATGCGGTTACTAGATGTTAAAATAACTGGATAAATGGAGAAGGCGATGATTGTTAAGCGACTATATTCAGTGTTTCACTGACAAAGAAAAAGTGGTTTTAAGCAAATAAAAAGTTGTTTATAACATAAATAAGTTTTCAATAAAGAGAAATCAAAATTTAGAAAATATAGAAACTTAAATTACAGTAGTTTTAGATATTTGCGATCTTTCTAATATAATATTTTTCTTTGGTCTGTGAACTGTTTGCGGAACACTCTAATCTCTATCAACAACTACACAAAGTTTGTAAACTAGATAATTTGAAGTTAAATCCATAACAACATTTTACAGAAACAATTTTAGTTTAGTTATATTAACGTCCCGTTTTGAAGTAACACGAGGGCTATTGTGGGACGAACCTCGTAACTTTGAACCGCTGTCAGATGACGACACCTGACCTGGCACCGTGCGTCCTCCAAACTTCCACGCCACTCCAGCGGGAGGACGTTTGACCCCCTAGGTATGATTTAGCGTGCAACAGGCTTTTACAGAAGCAAATAGGCCAGCAGAAGTTTATCTAAAACAATTTTAGAGGGGTAACTATCAAACCTTAAGATGAAATTAAGTTTTAATAGTTACCCATGCGGTTGAATTTTGACACGCGAATTAGAAATTCTTGATGATTGGTAGATGATGAATAATTTGCGTCTAAATCATAAAATGCGTCTCAAAATATTTTTACACACCTTTATTTATTTCGACTTGTATCATGTTGAGATGGAATATTTTAACCGATTTTTCACTCACTTCCTTTTGAACTAAAGTTTTAAACTTTTGTACTCTATGACAATATAGGATTTCGGAATTTTCACATAATCATTTAATGAATAATTAAATGTATTTATATATCATTAAATTATTAATATTTTATATTATATAATATTATTATATACTAGCCGCCTACGGCGACCAGCTGGTTCGCCAATCTTGTATTAATAGTAATAAGGCAATTAAGGCTGACATTTTCAACATTTCAATTTTTGTAAGCTGAAAGCAATAATTGCAATAAGGACAAAGAAATGAATTTAAAAACACAAACTGTCAACAGGTTAATCAGTACAACCTAGTTTTAATTTTTTTATACACAAATTGAATATGTATAGGATGTGTTTGCATATAATGAACTTCGAGTTAATTCCTTATGTTTAAGAGTTTAAAAATGATAAGTAAAAAGATTCTTTTAAGAAAAAGTAGTGGAAAAGCTTTTAATAAGTAATGAAAAATTTGAAGTACAATAATTAAATCCCTCAGCTAAAAAAAATTTACATATTAAAACTAATTAAAACTCAAAATAACTAAATGAAGTTTTTTTTTTCTAAAAAAAAAGAATTGATTACATTTTATGAAACACAAAAATAAATTCATGATAACCATTTGAATCTAGTCAATAAAAACAACCATTTATATATTTAAAAAAATAATGAATTGAAATGCATGAAAAAACCCCCCAAATCTTGAATAATTATTCTGTGCATAACAAAACTACAAACACACACTAAGAAATTAAATATGTATAAACTATAAAAATGCAAATTATCAAATAATAGCAAATGATAAAAAATGAACTAAAACAGGTATATGGTTTGGATAATAGTTATTCTCTCCACCCAAAGTTACTTCATATCCGTTAAGTATTAAAACTCAAAAAATCCATATCATTCTCGGTGCAAAACAAAATATACATGATAGGATAATTACTACTCTCTGTGCTTAAAAAAATTTATACACCCATGCATAAAAAAAAATTAAGCACCTATAAAACATGCATACATCTGATTAATCATTATCTCTGCGGAATAAAACATGAAAAGTAAACTTTAGTTACATAGGATTTCTTGCCACGTCACTTCTTTCCCTCTTTTTATCCTTGTATTTCGCATAAATCTTAAATTTTCTGTTCAAATTATCTGTGCAATCTCACTCTGAAACTGTTTTTCACTTTCACTCATTTTTTAAGGGTGATATTACTTGAAAACAGGCATATTCTGGATATTTGCAAATTTTCATGCCGATTTGTTGATTTTTGACCCTATCTTTTAATTTTAAATATTTATATCAATGTAAATAGTCTAAAAAGCTTCACA
>BGPR01000059.1:1814625-1826536 GCA_013235015.1 Araneus ventricosus
GACAAAAAAAATGGTCAAGAGAAGGAACGTGTTTTCTTAACACGACAGTTTCCTTTTTAGATTTTTTTTAAAAAAATTGTTCTATTTTTTCTTGTTGAATGTTTGCATGCGCTATAAATAGATATAGATACGATTCACATATGCACGTACATGTACAATACATACAAAAATTGTTTGAAATTCTTTTGTAAATCCGTTTTGTTCGTATCATTTTCATTAAGTCGTCTGACAGAAGACGCCAAAAAATTCATTAAAAGCAACACTCATTCTGGTTGTCATAGTGTGTTCGAAATGAATCGGTAACCAGAAATGTCAGAAGTTAAATAATTGCAAATATTCTCACTTAAGTAGCAAAATTTAATTCCGACATATCTTCATCGTAAAACTTAATTCCGTTCAAACGATAAGTCACATTCTCTCGAAACCCACTCGCATCGCCGCACGCAAATTAAAAACCACGATTAAAAATACTTACATAAACTGTTCCCGTCACTTCACTTATTTCTCGACGAATTAATTCGAGTGTAGTTACAGTTTAAATGAAAAGGAAGAAAACCAAATAAGAATTAAATATTTTACAAGGAAAATACATTAAATCGATCGAATTTTGCGGAGGAAAAATTGGATTGAGCGCGCGAGAGATAGCAAGAAGAAGAAATTAAAATGGATTCTCGCAATGCGTGTTAGTACATTTCAATTGAAACTCTAGATTACTTTTATAATTCGTTTCACTTGAAAGATAACTTTTTAGCAGTAACGCTGAATCCCTCGAGTAGCAGTAAATTTAATCCGATTAAAGTCGGCACCTCAACAATCACAGAGAGACCGTCGCACAGAGAGAAGTCGTCTGAAAAGAAGTTCAATTTTATGGCTCCAATAGATCTGTCTTTTAGGGTTTAGTGACGAAGAAAACAAACAAATAAATCGAGGGCCGGGGAGATTGAACGGAATTGAAGTGATTTTTCTCTCAGTTGGATTAAAAACGAGATGATTCGGTGGGGATTTATTGGGTCGTTTCAATCGTCGGCGGTTTGACCAACGGAAACTTTCTTCTCATTTGGTATCTTCAACTTCTCGAGTCTTCTCGTTATCTTCTTCGTCTCATTTAACGTTTATTTTTCTGACGTTGACGTACGTCTCTCCATAGTGGTCTAATGGTGTGTCGGGAAAGGAAAAAATTACGACGCTTTTCGCGCTAAAGTTAAACGCTTATAGCTCCGCAACCAAATAACATAGAAAGTTAGTTTTAGTTTCATTTGACAGGGAAAGGCGGAAATTGAAGATAGCGAAAAGAATTTTGGAATTAAGGTTTAGACGCAGTCGATCTGCAAATTTGGTGAAAATCACGAAGAATATTGATAACGTCACAGCGACAGATTCGCGCGCACGCAGGTTAAAGTAAAGTTTATGGTGCATAGCCGTTTCTCTCCACTTTAGCTCTCCAATTCCTTGCCTCCAAGCAGAAGACGGATTGGAGATGTAAGAACATTTGTTTTGGCAGAGCAGGAATGTTCCTATTCATGTCTTGTTCGCGCAGGAATCGTCATAGTTTTATTTCGCGCTTCAGCGTTGCGATTTTATTGGTCAGGTATGTGCTATCTATTGTTAACACCCATTAATTTTAATTTTTGCATTCTCAAATTAGTGACTGACTTTCTTGGGGGGTTAAAACAAAAAAGTAGGACCATCGTTGAAAAATGTCTCGCCTTCGCGATTTTTTCCGCACATTACAATACGGACTTTTTGATTTTCGATTTCAGAAGCATTTCGTATAACCCAGGTTGCGGTTAACCCGAGTTCAGTCAACCGGGGTTTTACCGTAGTTTTAATGTGTCTTGTGAAATTTGTATTTTGACGTAGGACTACGTTCCTCTGATTGGTGTCTTAGGAAGGAATTTGATTCACACGCCAGAACGCCACAAAAAACGTTGTATGGGAGATCCTCTATATCATGGTAACTACATATGTTAAAAACATAACTAATGTCTTATTTTAGAGATAAAGGATAACAACAGAAGTTACAAAAAGACATTTGAAAATCGGAAACGAGACACGCGAGTAAAGTAGTCCTACTCCTTTAACATCAGCGGCTCTTTGAAAAAGACAGGCTCCCGTCATTTTATTTTACTATTCTATTTTTACTATTTTCCTTCCTGAAGCTGGTGATTCATATGCCTTTCGTATCAAACAAATAGAACCTCTAAATTTCCTTAAGAATTACGAGTTTTAGAAATGAAATTAGATGCTTAATATGGGAATAATCCACGAACGTTTAGGCAAGGAATGCCTAAAACAGGTCGTGCCAGAAGAATATTTAAGAGTAGAAATTTTTTTTCGAAAGGAGAGGACAATCTTTGGGTTCAAATCTAAAGGATTTTGAATCTGTCTTTTCAAGAAAAATATTTTTAAGAGAATTAAGTCGTGTTGCAAGTAAACCAAATAATCTCAAAATGCAAAATCAAAAGTATAAAGTGTTTGCAGACTACATGTAGGAATTGTATTTTTCCCGTCTGGCCTAAAAGCGTAAGTTTAATTCCTTCCTAATGATATTCTTTCACTTTCCGTACGAGCTCATTTGAATATTGTTGTGTCAGCGGAAAGATATCGGAAGATAAACGATCACGCGCTTTCTCACGGTACTAATCACGTGATGCGTGGTTGTTTCTCCGTTAAAACCCAGTGTAATGTTTTAATCGGAAGAGATGACTTTTTGAAATCAAACGGAACGGTCATGCGGTAGGATTGGTGAGCCTAACGAGCTACGGGGTCTTTTCCCTGTTAGCACGGCGGCGATGGGCGATGGCTGTAACTAAACCTTTTAACGAGGTGTAAGTTGATATCTTAAGTAAGTAACAATCCCTAAATCCCTCTTGTCTAAAATGTAAATAATACCTGTGTAAATACTTTTCTTATTTCATATTATGCTGTTTTAATAATAAATAATTTAGTTTTCAACTCCTGTTTCTCCTTCTTTATCTTTGGAGCATTTACCCCTAGAGTGCCCATAAGATAACAACTTCCTACAAATTATGTTGGCTTCGGCAGAGAGGAATAATATTTATATAATTATGGTTGCTGAAGCCTGGATTCTATATCCTGCAACCATTTTTCCTATATACATAAACCTATTACTGTGTCAAATATACTCACACCCATATTGATTAGTTTGCCATTAACATGACGCCCAATCGGAATCTTTAACCCAACCGATAAGTTTAGTAGCTTGTTTATGAGAAATGTATTGATTAAAGAACAAAGGCTAAATCCGACAAACCTATAGTTAACAAATTTTTATACTAATTTAAAAAAAACCACCCCTTCAGTCAGAACTAAGAAATAACGAAGTGAGATTTTTTTTCCTTTAGTGTACTGTGTACTATTATAAAAATGAAATTTCAAGCTTGTAGATGAAAAATTAAAAAAGTTATCTTATGTCCGACATCCGGAAAATAACGGATGTTTCTACTGGAAAAGGAAGAATAGTCGAGCAAATTTCACTGTAAAATGTTAGCCAAAGAACAATAAAATACTGTAACAGCATTTTAAAGAATAAAAAAAGGATTAAATACAAGAAATTGCTCGAAAAATGGAATTCATCACAGAACTCCACTCTGCGTAGAACAAAGAATTTTTGGAGATGTTTTCTTAAAACTAAATAAATGAAATAATTCTATGATTAATTTCACAAGTTTTTGAATTAATACAAGTGGTTCAAAGTTGACGTCCGGCATGCCGGACAGAAGGTCCGAAGAGGTGATTTGGGTTAAAGTTTACGGCTGTTTGAAAAAGACAGCCTCCCGTCATTTTTTTCCCTGAAGGTTGAACATAGCTGCAATTAACATTTCTATTTGAGTAAAACAGTCTTCTCGCTTATCGCCGACATCAAACTTATTCATTGTTTCGATATCTGTAAACAATCTGCATACAGACAGACCCGACGTCTTTGAGCGCTCCGGAAATATTTTTATGCTGCCATTCTACTACACTGTCTAATAAAAGCGGAATGTAGCAACTTGTGTCATTCTTATTTTGTATTCGTTTTGTTCTTACTTTTCTAGAGTAACAAAACCATCCGTTGATGAAATTCTAAGACAAGCTGTGTTCTTCGTTTTACATAACATGCAAATATTCTTTCAAATAAGAAATCTAGCCTAAAAATCATGGACCGTGGTGACCTGGTGGCTTCAATCCCGAGGGTTCGAAACCCAATTCCGTTGAAGAAAAGCCGTGTTAGCTGCTTTCGTGCACCCTAAATCCGTCGGAGTCAAATGCCCTCCTTCTGATGAGGCGCTGAAGTTTGGAGAGAGGGATGCTGGCTCAGGTGCCTCGTCATCATCTGACCATGGTTCAAAATTACGAGGTCTGTTCCAAAATAGCCCACGTGTTGCTTCAAAAAGAGAACTAATTTTAACTAAACAAAAAAAAACCCGAATTTTTTTCACCGGTTTAACAAAACTCCCACCGTAAACTTCTTTATACGAGCCGTAGTGAAACCTAATTAACCCTTTAACCGCTTAAGGCTTTATCCCGAGTTAACTCGTCCTAAATACCGTAGGTAACAAATTAATTAACAGCTTAAGGCTTTATCCCGAGTTAACTCGTCCTAAATACCGTAGGTTACAAAATAACTCGGTCCTTAAGCGTTTAAAGTGACATTTTTTCTAGTAGTGTTATAGTAAAATGGTTTCAGAATTGAGATTCATTTAAGAAAAGAAATTCATTTAGCGTATTCGATGAACATTAATTTGTTGTTAATTAATTTTGCTAATTAATAATTCACCATCAAGTCCAGACTCTTCGTTACGGTTTGGGAAAAGAAACTGGAAATTCTTGGTTTTTGTTTTATAGAAAAAATTCGAGAGAACTTATGCCAACCTTAAAAAATGCATTTAAAAATTAATGAATTTGTTGGTAAATATACTTACCATAGCCTTATAAAGCGTTAACAGACTTATAACTAGTGTTTGTAATGAAAAATATTTTCGAATAATTTGAAATGTTGATTATATTCCTTTTAGGTAATTGTTCTCTCTGGAGTTTTCTGCCCTTTAAAACAGAATTCAGATGATTCACGAGTTTGCTAAGAAATTTCCTTTTATATTGAGTATCTTATTATCCACTTGGTACACTGCGTATTATATTCACACTAGCGTAGAAATGAGTGGTCCTACAAAATTGACACATTCTTAAAGATTCTTCTTTTTTTTGAAAATAAACCTTGAAAATTCAGAAAAAAATTCAAAGAAACGCCAAAAGTAAATCTATACTTATAAAAGGCAATGTTTGTGTGTGTGCGTGCGTGCGTGTCTGCGTGCGATGTCCAGACGAATCTATCACACTCACAACCTTGAAATTTGGCACACAAGTAGTCGTAATGGTGACTGAATGCACCTCGAAGCCGAAATTTTAAAATTTAATCTAGAAACTTTTTTATTTAATGTTTTGTGTTGTTTTGGTTGATTTTTCGCACTAATTTCTCAATAGAATAGTTTTGAATAATTGTACGACAAAACTGGATACACCATCGGAAAGAGGACGCGATTTCCGTTCTAATGAAGTTAGTTTTGAATTTCTAACGTAATTTACTGAATTTTGAGAATTTTTTTAAAAATAGTCGGTTTTGGCATCTTAATGTTAGTTTTGTTTTTAAATTTGTTGCATCCGACTTTCTAATAACACTATTATTTTCAATTTTTTTTCAGCTTTTAATAGAACGGTTCTGTCGGATTTAAAACAAGAACGGTTAAAATATCTTTTCAAGTTTTTTTTAAATTAATTTTTTCTGGACAGTTGAGAGTTATTATTCTCGATCGAGTTCCTCGCGCGGCACTTCTTCGGAACGTTGCTGACAATTTTGATTGGCGGACGCGCAGGATACGTCATGAACTTCACCTGAATGAATTACTTCAATTATTATTTTCGGATACAATTTTAATAATCTTGCTGTATAATAATCATTTTCAGGTTCCAATTTTGTAATATTATTTTGGATTAACGTACTCTGTACTGTAGGGCAAAAAAAATAAGCAGGGAAATCAAATAAAGTGTATCTTTGGTTTTGATTTTGGTTTCAAAATTTTTCATGTCATTGTGGGCGGGTTTTTTTTTTTTTATTTTTTTTCATTCATTTTGTTAAAGTGCTGATTCCACGGGCAACACCGTGCGCGTACTGCTAGTTTAAAATAAAAGATCTAAAATAGGAAAAAGAAATGTAATAACACATATTAAAAGCTGTCTCAAAGACAGTCATTATGACCCATAATATCCTCTCGGGCACCACTTGGTTTCTTATAGCTATCGGGTATCATTACCATTCATGGTTTTCCAATTCCTTCATTGCGTAATTTCTTAGAAAGTAATTTTCCAAATGCGAAGCGTTATATGGTCTTAGTTTGTAACGAAGACAACTAACAAAACTTTATATATCCATTTCATCAAGGAGTAGTTATGTCATTCTTTATAGTGGGTATCGAATTTATTGAGGACTGTTAATACAGCACATTAATGAAGATTTCTCTTATGATTATCAAAATTTTTATTCAGCTTTATTGTTTTATTATTATTTACAGTTACGAGCTTTTACTTATTTTTATTTTCTTATTCCATTTTTATTCTTCTCTGTGGATGGTTCTTCTACAAAGAAAGAAATTTATTTTCCACCAGTAAAAATCGGCCATAGAATGAGCAAAAATATAAGGTTTTCGTCACATATGGATGTGGACGTATATCTAGATTACACCCGGAAAAAATCTCAAAATAACCTTTTGAAACGGAGATTCATCAAGAGATACATGTAAATGTCTTATCAAGTCGTTGATAGTAAGATTTGTGGTTCCCTTTAACGGTAGGAAGGGTTATCTATTAACAGTAGTTTATGTTTGGTTATAAATATATGCATTACATACACAAGCCGCTATAAAAATGGAATAAATATCATTTATAATTCGATTAGAGGAACCACTAATTAGATGCTTGAGGAACATAAGACTGTAACTGCTTTAGAGTAAGAGTTTTATAACAGTTATATCAGCCTCATAAAATACTTGATTACGAGTTACTCGTACAGCTTCTATAACTCTCTTAAGGGGTTATGTAAAAAGGTCAATCTTATTTATTTTAGCAGATTTATAGAATGATTTCAAATGACGCAAAATATTTCTACATCTTTTTTTCTATAATTTACTAGAAAATCACCCGTCATGGTATGACGGGTACAAATTGCCTCTTCATTTGAGAAATTTCCCGTCAAATCTGACGTGTTTAAATAGATATATATGAGAGAGAAATGTTTGACATTGATTGAAAACAAATAAAATAAACGTATATATTATGACAGGAAATATTTTTTATGTACATATTATTTACATATTTCTTTATTCAAAAAACCTCTTGGTAAACAACATTCAGTGTGAAGTATTTTTCGTTGTTTAACAATTTTCCTTGTACTTCAGATGTCTTTGTGCAAATTTTAACGTTGCCAAAAAAATATTATCATATTATATTATCATGATTGCACTAAATAATTAGATGCATCGTGGCGTCCAAACTATATCACGCGCATGATATAATTTGACTACGCTGACGTAATTTGCTACTTTCTATTAAAAAACGGAAATTAATTTGAAATGTAGGATTAATATAATTTAAAATTTCTCCGGAACTGTTGATTGTAGCAAGATAAATTTTATATTAATCGATAGCAAATTTTAGTTCACTATTTTAGAGCTATTAAATTTGAAATTAGAACGACAATTACTCTTTTTAATTACTGAAATTTAGGTTCTCTAACAATGAAATAATGCTGTCTAACGTCTCGCAGTGCTATAGCGCGAGTTTCATTGTTGGTGACGTCAGAGCGTTACCGGAGGATCTGGGCTATTATATTAGTAGTTTTGATCAGAAGAAATTTCATGTATTCCGAATTTTTTAACAATTATATGTGAATGGTTTTCTTACTTCAGAATTTAGTATGAAGCAAAAAAACACATAAGACAGATGGCAGATTTATACTAACTGAAACTTTTCATAAAATTATTTCATCTTAAGCTCTAGTAGAAGAATAACTGCCACCTTAACTGTAAGAAGTCCGGATTCAACCGGCTTCCAGCGTTCGGTATTTTCCCAGTTTCTCCAGCAGTATAAATAGGCTTGACGACAACCGTCTTTCTCTTTTTAAAAAACAAGTAACCTTCCTATCAGACACGCCGCTTCGGCGTAACTTTTTCAATTCCTACTATTTGTTCACACTCTCCCTATATATATCTTGTTCAAATTTTGCAATCGATTTGAAACTAATTTCCCGATGAGCTGGAGACTTGAAACTTTAAACAGAGCTCAGAACTAGATGACAATGCAATATTAATTCGCTTTCTTGTCTGTCATTTCATATTTTGCACGACGCATGCGCAGTACATTTTTCATTATATCTCGAATCACCTAAGTAGGAATTGACTTTAAAATTTTTTTTATATTACTTGTTTCTTTGTTTAATACGTCTCCGGTGACTGCGCTTTGCGTCCCTTTATACTTTAAATCATGGCTTGTTATTTCTCTAAATTAACCATAGATCAGCTGAAACCTATAGAGGAAATAGAATAAACTCTTCATCGTTCGTCAACGACTGCTGTCTTCTTTGGAAAATGCATTTTACACTTCACCGAAACCACGATATCATATACATATATAGGGTGATCTCAAAGTCTTCCTCTGATTATAAAATTTAGTGTCGAAAAATTATTACAATAAGACATTTTCATATTCTTGTAAATAAGAAACCCACACAATATCGTAAGGATATCGTAAAAGCATTGCAGAACACCATGCACTTATAGGGTTTGTTTGTAACACTAAGTAGATAATTTATTATCCTACCCTTTAATGTTTCAATATTACGTGTAGCAAAAACACTTTTCTTGATATTACTCCAATAGAAGAAACCAAGAGGAGTAATATCAGAAGAAAGAGGAGGCCATTCCATCTGTGACGTCATTTCCATAAATATAAACTCTTGATTTACTATTTACGTTTAAGGTATCCGACTGGTTTAAAATCGTCGTTTTTGATGAAATTATCAAAAAAAATTTTATGACTTAATTTTGTAGCTTGTTTAATCTTTCTAAAACTGTCTCACTTTTTTGACGTACGTCACTTTACGTCACTTTTGTACCTCAGTGCGCCAATTACAAATGGAGTTACAGCTGTTTTATTACCGAACTGAAAGCGTTATTTTAAGTTGCATGAAAACTTCAAATGTGTTTTCTGAGAAATGACAATTATAAATTGACTAAATTTAAAAATTGATTAAATAATTATAAATTGATAATTATTGATTCTGAGAAATGATATTTTTGGGGAAAACTGTGGACCGTAACAATGATATCTCAAAACGTTATTCAAGTATTGATATGAAATTTCTGAGATTGTTTTCTGCAATATGCTTGATGTTTTCCTCTAAAAACTAAGGCTAATTTTAAAATCAAGTAATATTTTTAAGTGTTTAAATATAAACGAAAAGCATTTTTTATCAAAAATTACCAGTTTAGTATCTATGTTCAGCTATATCTCAAAACTATTTTGAAGTACAAGAAATATTTTAAAATATATATAACACAGATAAATGTCATAAAAATGTACTCTTACAAGGACTTATGTATATTTAGAATATGATTTTGTCTATGGATTTTAGCGTAAGGCAAATATTTTAGTCATTTTTCTTCAAATTTCTCAGTTTTTTTAAAAAAAATATTATTTTGAAAGCTTAATTTTCAATATTTTCATAGTTTTAAAACATATGCACAGTTAAAAAAATAACATTAATATATATATAAAATGTATTCATTACTGTAGTCTTTAAACAAAAAACACAGGCCGAGTTAAATTATAAATTTCATTTTTATTATTGGAGAGTGACGAAATGTACGTACATCTTCGTTAAGTTTTAAGCCAAAAGTGAACAGAATATCCCTGCTTTTTCTCATGTAGGGATTTTAACAGATAGACATGTGATCAAAGTGAAGGGAATAATAGCTATTTTTAGTATATTACGTAAGTGTTTTAGGGGAAATTCATGGCGACAATAAGTCGCTGATTTCGCGATTTATGTTGGCGCGTGGAAGCAATTAGAATATTCTTTTATCAATAAATATGTCAAAACGAGAGATTTAATATACCTCCAGAGCGGGAAATAGAACGAAACTGGAGTTTAAGGAAAGTGATTTTGCAATACATTAAGACTTTAAAATATAAATATTAAAATTTGAAATAAAATTAAGTGAGATTATTACATATATATAAGTTATTTTTCAAAAAAAATGTCTCCGAACACAGTCGGATACCTTAAGTGCATGCCATATATTCGTCGGTTGATAAACCTTAAGAGCAGGGCTATGTAGTGATGAAATGTATTTATTACTATCTTCAATGATAATTCGTGCTAATACTTTGTGATCAGGAAAAAATTAGTGCTCACCCTTTATGAAAAATTCATAACGTGTTATTCTTTTTCATGTTAAAGATATTAAATAAGTAACCAGTGTAAGGTTTGAAAGAATTAAACAGGCGCATGATTATCTTTAAATAACGCGACCAACCATTATGAATCTAAAGTCTCACTCAGTGCGATCCTTTAGAAATATCTGCAATCACAAATGCCACACATGAGGCCAAATTTATTGAACAATGGAATAAGGTTTCATGTACAATAAATATAATTCCGAGGCCAATGTTGCATAGCATACGCTTTCCTACCAACTCAAGATAGACTCGAAAGTAGACAGTCCCATAAAATGTGGCGATGGACTGTTATTGGAATATTCTTTTCCAGCAAAAGAAATTGAGCGTTGCGCATGCTGTTTTCGCGGTCCCGCGATAATCATCATCTGCCTTTTAACCAATTTCCCTAATGGGAACAATGTTTCTGAAAGCATGTGGAAGAAGGTGCGGGACATTTCTTATCTAAGGGAACACATTGTATACATCTCTTGGTTCTTCGAAATAGAAGTTTAGTTAGCTTTATTAAGCTGGTTTTTAGCTGATTGTTTGTAATTTCTTAAGTACAAAACATTGTTAAACAGATAATTAATATTCTAGCGCACATAAATAGAATATAATTGTTATTGCAGAAAAAGCAAAATGACTTAATTAAAAATTAAATTTCCAAATATTGTACACACTGTGTTGAATGTCGACAGTATAAAAGAAAGAGATTCTAGAATATAGAAGTTCAATTGATGTAGCTGACATACCATTGTCCATTAGAGTCCACCACCCTTTTTCTTCTACACCCCCACGAACATTAAACTCTACTATTAACATCAACAACCATCCTTTAGAACAGCACTCTCCCCCTTCTAGTAATTTATTCTTTAATCTCTTAACTATGCTCTAAGTTTGAATGCCACCTAGAACCGAAAAAATCTTTTGAATTTGAACTTTTGAATATTAAACTCTACCATCAACATCAACGCCGGTTTGTAAGTAACACGAGGGCTATTTTGGGAAGGATCTCGTCATTTTGAGCAACTGCCAGATGATGAAGACGACACCTGAGCTGGCACCTCCTCTCCAAACTTTCGTACGATACCAGCGGGAGGACGTTTGAACCCATCTTGTGATTTAACGTGCAAAAAGTCCACATACTCTGTGAGATATTCAGTGGAATGAGGTTTAGAACCTGGAATCCTCCTCCCCGAAGCCGAAACCTTACCACATTGCCACCACGGCCAAGAAGAACATTTAAATTGGGAGGAAAACCTCTTTCATTTAAACGATTATTCATTTTTGCTTCTTTTCACATATCAGGCTGGAAGTATTTTATTTCACAATATGAGTTAAACTCAAGGGAAACCTCTTTCATTTAAACGATTATTCATTTTTGCTTCTTTTCACATATCAGGCTGGAAGTATTTTATTT
>BGPR01000059.1:1826546-1853205 GCA_013235015.1 Araneus ventricosus
ATCAGGCCGAGATTATTTTGTTTCACAATATCAGTAAAACTCAAGGAAAACCTCTTTCATTTAAACGATTATTCATTTTTGCTTCTCTTCACATATCAGGCTGAGAGTATTTTATTTCACAATACGAGTTAAACTCAAGGAAAACATCTTTCATTTAAACTATCAGTCATTTTTGCTTCTTTTCAGTCATCAGGATGAGATTATTTTATTTCACAATATCAGTTAAACTCCAGACTAGGTACCTAGCGAACCTTGCTAGATTTTACGCTTCAATTTAGTCTAATCCAAAAAAAATACTACCTACATCGTATATTCCTATTTCTTAGGATTAAAAAGTTGATTGTAGTCTATAATGAGAGTTTCGTTATCACAAGTGTAAACTTCTGGATGGAGTAAATTGCTCATATTCGACTCAGTGTCGAACACATCTTCTTTAGGTTCTACCATACAGATATGAGGCATGAACGTGTCATCTAGTCTCCGACAATGCTGAACAAAACATTTACTGCAAATGTTCGCTTAGCAAGCCGATTTACAAAGACCATTTACAGCGTGAAAATGACGTTTCCGACTCTTCTTTTCTACAAGATATCCACTCGTCTTTAAAGAGAAGTTTGTACACCCAATAAAGATGTCCTCTTTACCATTTTTATGTTATAAGATCCTCACGTTAAAACATTAATATCTTTCTCAACTCGTTTTAAGCAAAACTGAATAGATATCCGCCATTTTGAACTCACAATTTCTAAGATTGAGAAGTAAAATTTTCGCGAGCTAATTCTAATAACTAATATCCGTGATAAACGCAAAATGTTTAATTATTCCGGTCGCCTAAAGGGACGATAATTTCAGCCTTCTATTTAAATTGCTGTCGTTATCTTTCGGAGACTTTGCGCAATTGTTTCCAAAGCGTCCCAAATACAAACAGCAATGAAACTGTAAATTTACATACGCAGCATTTCTAACGACACTCAACCATTTCTCGAAATACCGTTGCTGATTTCGTACTTCCAGCATATTGCCCAAAGTTCCCATTCAGAAATTTCGCCATAGGAATTACTTTTACGAAGGCTTAATTATGCATAGTTTCCTGAAAGTTAAATATGTGGTAAAAGTCTTAATAGTGCAGTGACATTTTTGCTACAGTAATATTAATATATTCCTTAATTTAGGAGTTTAGGACAAACAAATAGTTCTATAAATTCCGGAAATAAGAACATTTTTGCTAGAATTAGGCTTAAATTATTAATCGTAAATACGTAAAGCGCGAACATTAAAACATATAAGGCAATTATAAGTTTGGAACGAAGGTAATGTGTATCAGCATCGAGGTGCTGTCTTTTAACGAAGAATAATGTGGATACTAAGTAGTAACAGTAATTTATTTAACGCTCTATTAAGAAAGAAAGATCTAGGATGAATCGATAATTTTTACAAAGAAGAAAGTCTGCTTAAATTATTAATTGTAAATACGTAAAGCGCGAACATTAAAGCATATAAGGCAATTATAAGTTTTGAACGAATGTAATGTGTATCAGCATCGAGGTGCTGTCTTATACCGAAGAATAATGTAGTTACTAAGTAGTAACAGTAATTTATTTAACGCTCCATTAAGAAAGAAAGATCTGCGATGAATGAATAATTTGTACAAAGAGGAAAGTCCTCTTAGGGGACTTGGCACACAAAAATTTTTTTTCTACAATTTTGATCAAACATATTTAATTTTGTAGTAGATAGATGTAAACTATGCAGAAACTTAAATTTCTAAAATATTTTTCGTTTCCAAAAGTTACAAATTTAAAATTTTTAATTTTTTTAAAAAAATAAACCTTTTTCTAAAGGGCTTCTTCTCATACAATTTTTAATATTTTTCCCAATTTTTTTTGAAAGGGACATCTCAATGTACTTAAAAGAAATAGGGATCGGATTTTTGATATCTACATTAGTTTTTGAGAAAAAAAAATTTCAAAAGTTTGTAAAAATTTTTGAAAAATATCAGAATATATTACTTTGGACATTTTTTAAAAATATTTCTAACCAAAAGTTTTATAAATCCATCCCTAATTTTCTTAAGCATACATTTTAGAGTGAACAGAAAAATATTTAAGTAGTTAGAATGAAAAGAGATTTACTTTTAGCATTTTGTAGCAGACAAAATTTTGGAAAAAAGCAACTGAGAAAAACAGCTTTAAAGATTTCAACACAATGAAGTTGTGATAAAAACAACTTATATCAAGCTATTTTTTTTCAGGGCAATAACCTGACATTTGCAAGTCCTAAAATATTAATTATATTAATATATATTATTACTATAATTATTAATTAGCATTATCATTTATAGGATAATTAGAAAAATTTCAAAAAAAATTAGAAAAATTTCACTTTTTTCCATTTTTTTTAGTCAAAATATTTAATAAATGATCTGCAGTACTATTTATCATATATCTATTATAACAGAGCAAAAATTTAAAACCATTTTATTGAAATTTTATTGACAGTGAGAAATTCAAACAAAAAGAGAAGCGAAAGTAGTAATGATGATGATGATATGCTTAATAAATAATAAGATGCGAAAGCAGAAAAACAGTAAACAAACAAATAAATAAACCGTTACTGTTTGAAACAACTATCTTGCTTTGCTTTCATGGAAAAAATTAGGTGGCTTTGCACTTTTCACGTGAAATATGCATGATTTAAATATTGGAAGTTGGCGAGGCACGTGATAACGTGTTAGACAAAATAACCTCATATCTCACTAAATATTTGTCTGATTGTCTTGAAACTTTCAGATTATTAATTCAAAGGTTCAAGGATCATTTTCCACTCAAAATTGGAAAATCGGTATTTTCATGGATTTTCTGAAATTCTTAGGGTACCAAGTCCCCTTATGATGAATGCTGACTATTTTTGAAAGTTCTTGCTATTTGCTTCAAAAGTTCATTCATCAACATCAGCTGCTTTAAGAAAACAAGTATTTTATTTTTTAAATAGGTTTTTCTCGTGTATTTTAAAATACATTTCCGGTACTTTTTAACACACTTTTATTGAACCTGTTTCGTTTAGTTTAGTTGTATTAACGTCCCGTTTTGAAGCAAAACGAGGGCTATTTTGGAATGAACCTCGTACTTTTGAACCATGGTCAATGTGTTTAAGAATAAGCAGAAAAAGAGACGGACCCGATTTCAAAAATGGATTTTTTTGGACTCAGAGCTAAAGGTTAGTAATACAAATAACTGTCGAATAAAATCTTTTGACAATTGATATAATTTCGCTATAGGAGCAAGTAAAGTGAGAAAGATACATAATTCCGAAAATATAATACTGTTACGAACATTGAAAGTCTCTTCCCAGCAATGTTAGTCTTATGGCTGGGAAGAGAGTTTTACAAGGTTAAGCATGGAGTGACAGGCAGCGGCTGTTCCGGAATCCCTGACCTTGGCGACGAATTTGGCGACTTGATGACAATTTTGGCGACACATACATGATCCCAGAAAATGCAACCCTTTTCTCGATATTTCTATTAGGAAAGGGAATGCGTTGGAATATACAAGAAAACTCCATGTGACGCCACCGCCTGTCTGAGAGAGTATATTAGAATCACCTGGATCAGAAGGAGTAGTGTTGATCCATTGGGAACGACTTTAGAGTTTCGTCTGCAGTGCGAACTAGGAAGCTGGTGAGCTGAGCGCTATTGAAAGTTCTGTTATTGTCGTTATTAGTTATTTGCTGACTATTTGTGTTGCTAAATATCAAAGTGCTGAACTGTTATTACCTGTGAATTGTTGTCTGTTTACATTGGTAATCTGTGCAAGAACTATTGCTTCCTGTACTTGTGCCACGTGTTTTCCTTCAAATTTTTGAATAAACATTCATTCTCCATTATCCTGCGTGTTGGACTGTTTACACCATACACCCGCAGAAAGACTTTTGTAACAATGTTCTTTGAAATAACATTACTCATTTATGGATGACAATGTGATGAAAAATGTAATTATTCTAATGTTTGAAAAGATTTGATTTTAGGAGCATTTCTGAAATGCAGAAAGCTTCTGTTGGGAACTTAAAATTGCACTGCAGTAGACAATAAAACTTTTATTTTATATATAGATTGAATAAATTGACGCACGCAAACAGGTGGAAGACAGAATAATGATATAACACTATAGGATTTGCTAATTTTTTCGAATATCTCCCAAAAGGCTGGCCGGAATTTCTTTGAAATTCGACCATGAAAATAAGAGATTTGAACTCGCATTTTGCAGTGAAGATTTAGTCACGAAAACATTTAGGAGGACGACCAGAAAATGATGAAGAAGACAATGGTTTTGGACTCAGCCCGTTTCACAGAAATTTGATAATGATTTGCAACTTACATGAATGTTTTGTTAGATGTGGACAATATTTACATGAATTTTCGAAAAAAAGCACTGTTATTCGGGAAGATATAAAGGTTTTCTTAAAAAATACCAATTTTTCTAGCATGTTTTTTGTTTATAACATGTAGAGTTAGCAACTAAATTGTACGACACTTACAGAATACTCGACAAAATGTTAAAGAAGTATTGTATTAAAATACAGCAAATACTTTGAATATTAGAGGAAATATGAGTATTTGAAGTAAATAATTTTTTCCTGCGCATGTGCGAAACGTAGCTTAAATTTTCTTTCATAATCTTAATGCCAGATATATAGGGCAATATATTTAAAATTTCCAGTTAAATACCATGAAGATTTAGAAGGATATCGGCATATTTGAGCAGAATTTCTGCTTCTCTCTAATAGAAACAAAATGATGAGGGGTTTTCCACATAATGAAATTTTTAAAACTTGGATTTTCGAATAACAATCGTCTAACTGCAATTTAAACTAGGTATTTGATTTATAAATATATATGGGTATTCAGGATATTCAATGTTCATAAAATTCAATATTACTGTTCGAAGATTCAAGTTTAAAATAAATCAATTTGTGCAAGTACCCTTAACATTTAGCTTCTCTTAGAGTGCAACCGAAATTCACCTCGCTGCAATTTAGCTGCAGTTAATAGAAGCAAAAGGTAATATAACAATTCTCAATTTCCTGAATGTATGCAGCTTCAAAATATAAATTTAAATAATTAAAACAAATTTCTGAGGTATATATATTTTTTCTCTATAAAATAACCTTGCTGATATTAAAGAGAATTACACTCCTTTTTTCTAATTGACTTGACAAAAGTCTGGAAAATTGCACAAAAAAAGTAAACACTTGTATAACTCTCTAGAATGCTCAACATATTCTGTTACTTATTATACAAAATAAAATTTAAAATGGCGCAATATGAATTTTATTATAAAATTAAGCATCGTCATAAATTATGCACAAAAAAATAGCATCGCTACTGCGGGTAATGCTTCCCGATAATTAAGCATTGTTCAAAATGATGGTAAACGCTTTTAAGCTTACGCTCCTCATGAAAATTCCAGCAGATGCTACAAAGCGGCACCCAATTATTGCGGTCCTCAGTTTTCTCTTACGCGCAAGCCTTTATGAGTCATTTCATTTTAATTGTATTATTCGCTTCCCTCCCCCACAGTAATTAATTTTCCCTAACTACATTAATTATAACCATACACAGAGTTGCAATTGGAAGATAAAGCTACAAAGAGCTGGCTGTAATTTGCGTCGTGCTTTCAGCCATGGAGTGAGGAATTTAAATAACTATGGACGGAAAAGATGTGGTAAAAATTATAATAATAAAAGGGAGGCAGTATCATTTAGAAGAGAATTTTCATGGAAAATAAATGGCGATTTTTTGTTTTTTATTTCTGGAACCCAAGTAGCAAAAAGATACTGCGCAATATTTTAAGGTATTGAGCAATATTCGAAGTATTGTATAATAAGATACAATACAGTGTAATATTGTACAATACTGGACGATAATTCTCAGTATCGTGCAATATGTTGCGTTACCTGGGATATGCTTTATTTGACTTTAATTTTTTTCTGAAAAAATTGAAGGGAATTTTTATAATTGAATATTGAAATGGAGAAGCAAATTCTTGAAGATGCAATGCTTCCCTCGAAGATTATTCATAACCTTATGTTCGAATCCCATTAAATTGAAATATAAACTACTCGTCATTCACTTTTTCTTGTTCTTTACTTTTATTCAAAAACAAATCTCTACTAATAATAACGGAGAATGTGTGTGTATGTACTTGAGGCTTAAATAAGCAATAGAAAAACCTTAACAAATCGTACAAAATGGGGCCTGGACCTAAGAAATTAAACCTTAAATGCCCGAATTTTTAAAACATTGGTTTAAAAATGTTTCTTGACTTTCATTTCTTATATAAAACATAGGCAAAATACTATTTTGTTTTGAGTATGGTTTATTGTTACAAAACAGTTTTTAAAAATAGGTAACACTGAGAGAACACTTGAGAAAAAAATATCCTTGATAAAATTCTATTACATCAAACTCAGATGAATTTCAAGAACTAATAATAAGGAATTTCCTCCAACATTGTCGAATGAAATATGGCATTGTCAAGCGTACAAACAAAGCAAAAAAAGATGCAGTCTCAATTGAAAAACATTCATTTATTTTATTTTGTCATCAGCACCCAGGCTGACAACTATATGTTGTCAATTGATTGAATGACATTTTCAGTATGTATCCTGTCAGCAAAAACAGGCATTAGAGCTTCACACGATCTTAGGGGACAAAATTGGGTATGTTCCTTAAAGGCACTAGGCATTTACGGGTTAAATAATCCCAAGGGAAAATACTTTTCAGTACTAAAAATAGTTATCTACTTTTAATGTTGTTGATGGAAACATATAATTCTAATTAACGATTCAAGAATAATATTAAATATGTGAAAACTAAATGGAAAGAAGATGATTTACAGTTTTGATGATTTACATTCTCCAGTCTTACGTCACAGTGATAAAGAACATCCACACCCAACGTACGAAAAGAAAGATTCTTATAAACCATCAAAAATTACAAAGTTTCAAAAAGTTATAAGGCGGTTACCAGAAGATTTTAGATAAATTTAATACTTTTATCGTGTTTTGCTGTTTTGTTCGTCACGTTTAAACCATAAACACGCAGTTTCGTATTCTCAAAATAACATGTTATCATCTCTTTTTATACTATTAAGGCAGGAGGCAATATTTCAAAAGCTTAAATGAGCTTATTAACCTGAGCTGCCGCTTCCACTCTTAACTCTTTTTCTTTCAAAATATTTGGAAGAGTTCCATACTTGAAAACCTTACCAGAAAACAAAGAAAACTTTGTAAATTTAAACATTACTTTCACACACAGGGTTTCCACTTATATCCGTTACACCTCCCTTAACTTCTAAACGGTGACAGCTTAGGCCATAAATTTGGTGTCTAGGTAGAGTAAAAAGGCTATGTGTTATTCGATAAGACAACTTACGACGCCATCTATCGGCAAATTTTGGAATTAGCGGTCCTATCTCATAAACAGTACAAGATACGGGGAAAAGTTCAATGACAAAATTGTAGGGCGTCTTCGATTTAGTACAAAAATATACCTTGTACACATTAATACGAAGAAATGAACGTCTACATTTGTTTGTTCTCGATTTACGAAACTGTGACGTCTCTAAACGGGTTAAAACGAAAAAAAAAATAGTTATAACAAAATACCTTTATTTTCGGTCTTCAAAGTGTTCTCCGTCATCTACAATGAAGATTTGAGTTCTTGCTTAAATTTCACTTTGCACACGTTTTAGCATATATTTGGTAGCAAGCACAAGTAACAGTAATACATCCTGCAATGTTGGCGGAAAGGTCCATGCACCTGCTGTCTGAGTTATCTCCACGAGAAAAAGTATAATAAGGTCATTTTTTGCCGGAAAAATAACATTTTCTCCTTTTATTCGTGTCATATGACATCAAAATTTCCGAAAATGCGAGCAAACAATTGTGCATTTTACACGTTTCCTTTTCAGCATTATTGCACTCTAGGTGTCTTTTCGTACTAACTCGAAGACGCTCTACACTTCTGTAATTGACTGTTTTCCCGTATCTTGTACCGTTTTCGAGATGGGAATGCTATTTCCAAAATTTGCTGATAGATGGCGTTGTAAGTTGTCTCATCGAATAGCGCATAGCCTTTTTTCTATACCTAGACACCAACTTTATGGCCTAAGCTGTCACGGTTTAGAAGTTTATGGGGAGGTGTAACGAATATAAGTGGGAACCCTGTATACCAGTACTACTATACAGGGTGACAAAGTTGGGACACTAAGGACCTGCAGCACTCCAGTGATTCACAACGAGACGCTAATCTAATAAATTAATCACTGAAATTGTTGCATCAAGTGTTAAATGGATGTCGTCTGGGTGTAATATGTATGCGCTGCATTAATCACACCTGAAATATAAATACTGATAAGACCGGATTCAAATTGCGATATTTCCAATTAGCCGCAATGTTGCTTCAGAACGAGACGCTAATCTAATAAATTAATCACTGAAATTGTTGCATCAAGGAACGGACAAACCTGTTTGGTTAAGAGTTAAATGGATGTCGTCTGGGTGTAATATGTATCTCTGCATTAATCACACCTGAAATATAAATACTGATAAGACCGGATTCAAATTGCGATATCCCCAAATAGCCGCAATGTTGCTTCAGAACGAGACCCTAATCTAATAAATTAATCACTGAAATTGTTGCATCAAGGAACGGACAAACCTGTATGGTTAAGAGTTAAATGGATGTCGTCTGGGTGTAATATGTATGCGCTGCATTAATGTCACCAAAAGGTTACATAAATACTGATGTCTCATCTTTATTTCAATCATTCACATATTACTTTTGAAACAATATTAAACCTCAGAGCAGAGCAAACCGCTTTAAGTGCTCTTCAGAAGCCCTCGAGAAGAGCAAAAGTCAAAGCATTTACTTAACAAAGCAATCGAGGGAATAATTCTCCAATAAACTCGCTCACGCGTCACCAAAAGCGTCGAAATTCAATTTTGTTTCCATTACTCGCGCTCTCTTTTAAGCTCTTAATGGATTTCCCCAAGCTTCGCCTATCAATGTAACGAAACGAAGTTACTGTGTCTTTCTGTGCACGCAGAGTAATGGGGTGAGCGGGGAATTTAATATTTCACAAAACGCGGGAAAAGGGGTCTCCATCGTGGATCGATGCGGGGCTTTTCAGTCACAGCCGAGCCTTTCGACACCAACTTACGATAATGGCTCTCATAAAATGCGCTTGTCAACGGAACCTCGGCTGAAACATGATTTCCTAAAGGACGTTTAATAAGCAAACGGCTGCGTCAGACATGCCGTTCAGTTGGCAGGTGGTGCAAGTCTGAAAATACCACTTTCTCAAGGACGTACGGATGGAGGTTATTTTTAATATTGGCAGGAGGTAATTGTTTAGTTCCTTTAAGTATATATATTAGTTTGAGGATCTAGATATTTTATATCAATATCTCAGTTTTTTAGAGTTATATTTATGTGGGGGACGCAATCACCACTTAGTAAAATTCAAACTATATATTAAATTATTCTAACATGATTAAGGATGAACTATTTACAACTTGAACTATTTATTTGTGTATGTATAACACAGCTGGTGTCTAGATTATAAGAATCACAGCATTTAGACGTTCGTCTGGCATCTATCAAAGAACAGTTCAAAGTTTAGGAGCCCGTCTCGCTCCTTTGCATCAACGTCAAGAGGTCATCTCGCCCTTTCTGGACGAATCCTCATCTATCTGACCTGGTGATCTCAGGATGGAGTTAAATGGTAGAGTGTGCTTCTATCATAACGTTGGTGTTATATATATATTTATAACACAAATAAGAAACATTCATAACAGAATTGTAAAAGCAACATAATCAACATAAACATTCATAATATAAAATGCCAAGAAAAATTCTCTATTCTTTAGCGGTTCGTATAGATTTTACTTACCCTGATGAGCATCTATACACTTTTACCGATTAACTACAGTCTTTCCATTTAATTTCAACATGGTTGATTTTCATGACATTGATATATATATATATGAGAAGTTCTTCAAATTTTGGGTGTGTGTAGAGGCATTGCAAGAATTTTTCATAGACGATTAACGGAATCTCTTCTTTATTGAAGTACCACAAAGATGCTTAAATGATTTTATCATGGATCATTTTTACAAGTCCCCGCCATGATCATATTGAAGAGCAACACCGGCCGTGTGTCGCTTCGCCGTTCAAGTCAGAGCAAAAAAAGGGCCGTTAACAATGCGCAGAAAGGTTACACAGTGGAAGAAGGGGATTTTCCCGAAAGACCCGTGACTCGAAGTGGAAGTGAAAGTAAGCTTATTACGATGAAAGTGGAAGTAATTAAAAATTAACTGTCGTTAAGAAGGATTTATTTTAAAGATAGAAAATTTCTAAGTCATTACATATATATATATATATATAGCAATCCCTTGGAACGAAAATTATATCTATAAATATGCCTTTTTGTGTAGTTCCACTGTACAGTGAAAAAATCAATGGAAATCAAAATCATTCAAAGAAAGCAAAATATTAAGAAAAATTCTCTAGAGAATCGAATTAAACAAGCAAGGAATCCATTCTAGTCCACTTTGTCAAGGGCTAAGGACTAAATTCGAAATGTATTCAAAATATTTGGGAAATATTTTTGTAAGAAGCTTGCATTACGCCAAAAACAGCTTCTCTTAGCGCAAAATTTCCCAACAAAAGACAAAGGAGATCAGTACCATCTAATAAGCATTATTTTTAAAGAAAAAGGAAAATCAAACACAAACATAAAAACGCTAATAAGATTGAAATAAAAATATTAGCCATCGGGTTGAATAGCAACCTTCATAAAATCAACCTTCATAAATCAAGTAAGTGCTTAATAAAAATATTATTTCCTCGTAAAAGATTTGATTTAAAATTCGACAGAAACAAATATTGCCCAATTTTGTACACCTATTCATAATGGTGCGTTCGGGAAATTTAATGTTTCACAAAATGAGTGAAAGGGATTGTGGACCAATGTTGGACTTTTCAGGCACAGCTTACGATAATGGCTCTCATAAAATGCGCTCGTCGACGGAATCTAGGCTGAAACATGGTTTCCTAAAAGCCGTATAATAAGCGGAATTGTTCAGTTGGCGAGTGGTACAAATAAAAACATACCACTTTTTCAAGGACGCACGGAAAGAGGTGAGTTTTAATATTGGCAGAGGGGTCAATGGTTTAGTTCCTATTGTAGGTACAGAAACGTAAAATCGTTGCCATAGCAGTGTTCGATAATGGCCTCTTTCATAAAACTTATCAGTTTGTATTACTGTCATGGAAAGAATCTGAGAAACATTCGGTAGAATATTTAAGCTACTTTGGAACATTTAGGAAATACTGCAAAGCAAACTGGAGGCCGCGGTGGCCTGGTGGTAAGGCCTTGACCTCGGGGCCGGTGGGTTCCAGGCTCGAGACCCGATTCCACCGAAGAATCGTCGTGCACGCGGATCTGGTGCTCGTTAAATCCGTCGGTGTCAAATGTCCTCCGCAGATGCTGAACCATGACCATGACCCAAGTCCACCGATTCACCCATTGGGTTTAGAGTCTGCAAGGATGGCCGGAGTTGGTGTGGTGCGGAAGCTTGAAAAGGGGGTGCCAGCTCGGGTGTCGTTCGTGTCTTCTGACCTTGTTTCGAAATGACGAGGTCCGTCCCAAAATAGCCCTCGTGTTGCTTCAAAACGGGACGTTAATATAACTAAGCCGAAATAAACCGATTTGGAAGTTAAATAATCGATAGCAAGTATAATCTTTGCATTAAATCCAATTTCCTGAAAAATTGCCAGATATTGGATTAGATTTAGAACGAAATAAAACGACAGATATCGTCACTAAAATGCAAAAGCTCGTTTTTCAAAACCTCCATTTGATTGAAATCCTCTAGTCGGTACACCTTCATATCGTTAAAGGATATCAACTCGTCCATGGTTATTAATTTCATTTCAATGCTGGATCATTGCATGTCTATTTTTTACTTTAGTGCACCTCTTGATTTTTGACATTAGCGACTTGATATCTCTTGGAAAAACGAAGGGGTACCTAATAGTGAATTTCAACCAAATGGAATCTCTGATATACGATCTTGTTGCACTATATATGACAATATGCAAGCAGGTGAGTGTCGGTTGCATTCTAAGAGAAGCTAAATTATGAGGGTTCTTGCAATAACTGATATTTTTCAAACTTGAATCGTCGACCAGTTATCGTCGAAATGCACTTTAAATAATGGAATTAATGCGGTTTATGCGACATTTCCGACAACATTGCAACACCTTCGATGACTTGTTACTATTTCTTGTGCCAGCGTGCCAACTAATATGCTAAACGGGAACTGTTTTGTAACTTCCCAAATTTGTATTGTAACTGACGGAGAGTAGTTTGAACATCGAAAATAAAGGTATCTTGTAATGACTAGTTTTTTTTTTCTCTTTTTAACTCTATAGATACGGGACCGTCCCATACGTCCCTTCAAGCAAAAGACGATAGATGTCCGAATGTCACTCTGAAATTTCCACCCCCTTTCGTTATGTCTGATTGATTTCACACCCGCGGCGCATGCTTTCTTTGTTAGAGTGGCTCGCCCAGATGCGTTTGGGGAAGAGGGGAGTTTTCTTACAATTCGGACAATGCCAGCTGTCATTGTGGTTCTTGAGGGGGAAAGTGAATTTCCCTTATCCTTGATAGAGGAGCTCGGGCGTTCCCGTATTTTGAGGTTCCTTTATTTCAATGGCCTTAGGAATCAGAGGGTTAACACGTTTCGTAACGTAACAGTGTCGCCAATAAATAAATGTGCATTTTAAGTGTTCTGTTCTTCGTATTAATGTCACCAAGGCGTCTTTTTGTACTAAATCGATAATGCTCTGCAACTTTGTAACTGACTTTTTTCCTCTATCTTGTATTATTTCCGAGATAGGAACGCTAACTCCGGAGTTTTCCGCCAGGTGGTACTGTGAGCGGTCTCATATCGTAGCGAATGGTCGTTTTACCTATAAACCACTTTTATGACTATAGCTACTGTCGTCTTGAAGTTAAGGGGGTATTTAAGTGGGCACCCTGTATATACGAGAAATTCGAGGGGATGTTATCAGTACCTTTGTAAAGTACCTTTATAATATTATTTAGAATTCATCTAACAGATTTATTCAAACTGATGTTGATCGAATAGACGAACATAGACCACTAGAGAATATTACCTATTTAAAACGCTATCGCAGCACAGAAGTCATAATAATGCGCGACGTCTTTTATTTCAGTTTCGAAAAGTATGAATTTTTAAAATGTCATTTACTTTACTCGCTAATAACGTTATAATTTTTTAGAGGAATTTCACGAGTATCACTTCGAACTAATTGACTAATTTGTGAAACATATTTTATTGTAAAATGTAAAATAAAAGGGCGTTGTAAAATCAAATCCTTCCTCATTTAACATTTAAAAAAATCAATATATGATTTTATTTGATCAGGATAATAATTTTGTACCTGGAGGATTTTCCTTAAAGTACCCGAAAAAAACGCGAATGAATAAAATAAAATAACACGAAAAAGCTCTTTACTAAAATCAAAAATTTTAAAAATATTCATCTAGTTAACAATAAAAAAAGTATTTCTCGAAAAATAAATACAAATGCGTGATTCATAAATCTCTGCGTTCATTGTTTAAAAATCTAAAAATCATGGACGGATTTTCAACTTTAATCAAAATTTACTTGAAAAAGGTGTGACTGAAACTGATATGAAGAGATGGTAGCAAACATTGAATAGCTGCGATCCGCTGGTTTTGGATTCAAAATTTTATTTACTTCGCATATATCATCGCGATATATTTTACACAACAAAACTTCCACTGCAGTCTTTAATTCAAGATGACAAATCCATAAAGTCATTTCGTGATAATCCATTACGACATCTGATCTTAAAAGTGAAGACGTACATTTTCCTTGATAAATGATAGACATGCCGAACGCCGTCCCATTGTGTTGCCACTCGGAGAGAAGATAAGAAGGGTGGGGGTGAGTGACCAGAGACGTGACGCGATGCAGCTGTCCCTCTAGGTAGGCACTGTCAGCTGCAGATGACACTCACGATGAAGGTCAGCGACCGCCTTTAAATGCAACTTTTTTTATTACTTTGATTCAGGGCTAAGAAATTGAGACAGGAACACAATGTGATAAAATCGACATGATTGTCGGGAATAAAACGGTAATAGAATGGGAATTTAACGTTCCTTTTTTTTACTTTCTCGCATACGAAAGTATACAAAGAGAAAGTATTATAATCTTCAAAAGATTCGAACTCGAGATTTTGACGAATCTCCACGTTTCAGACCTCCCCGAGTTCGAAAAACACAACTTTGGAATTATGTCTGTCTGTCTATGATCACGATAACTCGAAAACTATTAGAGCTAGTGGTATGAAATTTGGTACGTGATCTTTACACATAATTTGTAGGTTTTTATCAAATTTATTATAAAATCCGTCCTGGGGAAGTCTGTCTGTCTGTCTACTTTCATGTGAACACTATAACTAAAATTCTTAAATAGCTAGGTCGATAAAATTTGGTACAGAGTTTTATCATCAGGAATGTAGGTCCGCTTCGAAGTTTGGACCAAATCCGTCGAAGGTATTACTGTCTGTCAGTTTGTATAATCTCTAACTTGTGAACACGATAATTCTATAACACACTAACTTAGATCAATGAAATTTGGTTTTACGTTAATTATAGATCTGTGTCCAATTTTTGTTTCAATCGGTTTAAAAAAGGCGATCAAATTGCATATTCAATTTTCTTACTATGTCGCAGGACCATTTTGCGTCTTGGCGAGCGCTTGGCGATATTTGTGACCTTGGCGCGCGATAAGGGAAACTAGTGGGTAGTCATTGCATTTTGGGTTACAGAAGGTTCGCATTTATTATCCGCGCGGTGGAGGAGGACAAATAACACCTTTTTGGGAAGTATACGAGAAAGTTTAAGGGAAACCACTTCCGCTGGATTTTTCATTATTATTATTAATTACCTGAATAGGGTAAACAGTGGCTGTGCCTGCGTGCTTATGTAATTCTGACACCTCTTTAAGACTGAGGACTCCTAGCATTTTTCCAGTCTCATCAACCTATAGTTAGGCCACTTATTTGATTAGCACTCATGTAACGAAATTGAGACTGACGTGAATGAGCTCGTTTCAGCCTATTAGAGTTAAATACGTTTTCATCAATTATTTTCAGATGTTTTGGGATCGAGAAGCAAACTGCCACGCGAAATGGGAGATGATTCAAAACGTTACTATTCTTTTCATCTGGCGAAGAAAGTTCTACAAAAATTGACGACAGAATGAGAAATGTTTATTTGTGAATAAGATGCAAGCAGCCTAAATAAACTATTTCATACCGACTGCCTACTCTTATCGTGGCCCAATAGCTAATTTCTAAACCATTAGAGATAGACATATAGTTCCATTTGGAAAAATGTTTTAAATGAGGGGAAGAAGTATAATTTCTGTTGTTTCAGTCAACAACTATATTGCTGAAAAAGGTTCTAATTTTAACTTTTCATACGGTCCCCCGGTCCTATCAGTAATGTTTAGTAAAATATTCTTCACTCTCTAACATTTTAAACAAAAAAAGTCCCCCTCTTCTGCGACTAAAACTGGGCGAGTTATGGAGCTTTGAATTTCGTGATTTTTAACCAATCAGCGGCCTCGTCGAGTGAGTGCCGCACATTGATTGGTGGATCGTCTTCAAGACGGCTTTTGAAATGGTCTAAAGTGGTCTAAGTCAGCGATATCCAAAGCTCCATAACTCGGCCAGTTTTAGTCGCAGAAGAGTGGGACTTTTTTTTGCTAAGAATATTTTACTAATTAAGGCAGTTATAAATTGGCCAAATTTTAATGAAAATATTATTTAAGAATTGATTAAATTAATTAATCAAACATTAATAAAAAATCTTAGTATTATATATAAAGGCGCAAATGCAGCTATTTATAATATAATACAGATACAAATAATAGATATACTAAACAAAAATTAAAATTAAACAAAAAAGAAAGAAAAGTATAGATAATAAACAGCATATTTAAACATAAACGATGACAATACATCTTTAAGTGTACAAATGCAACATCCCCAAGTTATTGCATCAACAGAAGTTTAAAACGACTACTAATTATGACTGATAGGACCGGGGGACCGAATGAAAAGTTGGAATTCGTAACTTTTTCAGAAATATATTTATTCACTCAAAAAACATATATTATAAGTATTCCCTTCACTTAAAGCATTTTTCCCAACTGGAACTACATGTCTATCTCTAATGGTTGAGAAATTAGCTATTGAGCCACGATAAGTGCGTGTATAAAGGAAGGCTATTTTCTCTCTCTTGATTCAGATGCCACGCTTTGTTTTGCAAATAGGCCAGCGCGTTTTGGTGGCGGGATTGTTAATTTTGAACCCTATTCAGTTAACGAAGATGGCCCTTCAGCTGGAATACCACTCTCAAAACCTAACTTACAATATCGTTTTCTTTACATTACACCACCTGCATCCCCATGTTTAGAGCCATTTGACTCCTTTCCGGTTTGGACGGATGGAAGTGAATTTTATTTTTTCAGAAAGAACAAAAACAAATAATAATGAAAAAAGAAATACACACTGGACCAGAAACAAACACAAGAACAACATGGAAACAAAACAATATGGAAAAAAATAAAAATACATAGAGAAAAAAAAAGAAGAGTCATAAGTAGCCGGAAGTGTGCGTCAGTCTGGGTGGATGCGTGCTCAACGATTATCCTCTACAATGAGATTGTTCTCACCACACATGAAGCGCATTAGGAGTCGAAGTTGGGTCCTTGATATTTATTCGTGAGAATGTTTTTCAACCACTGTAATTTAAGTGGTACTGTAGGAGTTTGGAAATGCCAGGAGAGGGTAAACCGACATTTTGAGGTTTGATCTCGATGAACTTATATCGGACATCAGGCTTGCGAATCAGATAATATTTTGTGGCAACCTGTTTCGAACCGGTGGTCATCGACATTCAGGTTGCCCCTATTAAAATATGAAATATTTTCAATTTGATTCTGGCACTTCAAAATCAGGTAATTTCGTTTCTTTATGTGTGGGAGGGTTTTCACAAATTCATAGTTTACCAGTTTCAACCGGTTTCGAACCAGTTTGCCCCTAATAAAATATGAAATATTCTCAATTTGATTCGGGCACTTCAAAATCAGATCATTTAGTTCCTTTATGAGTGGGAGGGTTTTCACAAATTCATAGTTTACCAGTTTCAACCGGTTTCGAACCAGTTTGCCCCTAATAAAATATGAAATATTCTCAATTTGATTCGGGCACTTCAAAATCAGGTAATTTCGTTTCTTTATGTGTGGGAGGGTTTTCACAAATTCATAGTTTACCAGTTTCAACCGGTTTCGAACCAGTTTGCCCCTAATAAAATACGAAATATTCTCAATTTGAATCTAGCACTTCAAAATCAGGTCATTTCGTTCCTTTATATATGGGAGGGTTTTCACAAATTCATATTTTACTGGTTCCAGCCGGTTTCGAACCAGTTTGCCCCTATTAAAATACGAAATATTTTCAATTTGATTCTGGCACTTCAAAATCAGATCATTTCGTTCCTTTATGTATGGGAGGGTTTTCACAAATTCATATTTTACTGGTTCTTCAATGTAAAACGTGAGATCAATCCTATTCTCTACGTAGTCGAAGTAGGGATGGGAGAACCTACCGGTTTAAACAGAAAACCGTTTTTTTTTTTTTCAGTTATTTTTTGCCCCGTTTTAAACCGGCTATTTTTTTTAAATACAAAAACTGGGGGAGAAAAACGGGTCGGAAGATAGGCTCGATTTTAAGTTCGACTAGACTAAATTTACCAAGTTATAAAGCTTTGATAATAATTTGCTATAATAATAATAATAGTTATAATACATAATTTGATAATCTTAGGTCAATAACCGATAATCCCTTCCTCGAGGCGTCTGTTGTTTGGCCGATTACTAAAAGAGTCTTTATGAACAGATAAATATTGGCCAATGGATTGATTTCCTTCAGAAAAAATACTAATAAAAAATTTGTCTGTAAACGGCGTCTGTTTAATGTAGCCAAAAAATATTTATCTTATTCGGAAGTTCTGCGGCGTCCGAAAGATTAGTATCTACGTTAAAAGATGTTGTTTCGGATGAGAGATATCGACTCATGGATCAACACATTGCTGAAAGAGTCTTTATGAGCAGATTAGAGGATAAATATTGGCCAATGAATTAATTTCTTGCGAAAACAATGTTAATAAAAAATTATGTCTATAATACTTACTTATTGCAATAATTACTCATTTATTATTATTACATATTGTATTAATTACTTATTTATAATCATTACTTATTACATTAATTAATTAGTGTGTTAATACTTACTTATTGTATATTATTATTAATAAAAAATTCTGTCCACAAACGTTGCTTTCAAAAAAAACAACCGAAAAACGGTTTTTTTCAAAAACCTGTTATTTTTAGCGGTTTCAAACGCCGGGTTAAACCGGAGTTGAAAAAACCGGTTGTTTTGCAATAACCACCATCCCTAAGTCGAAGTTTAAAGAAAATTTATCCAACCTTTCGGTACATATTCGAGAAAATGTACAAAGCCAAAAGTGTTCACAACATTTTGTCACTCACCTGTATATTGAAGTTGCAGGCCTAGTTCAACACAAACAAAAGAAAAATAAATTTCTGTAGTATGTTCCCCCCCCCAAAAAAAAAAATACTCTACGTTAAAGCAGAGAACAAGTTAACTATAATAAGAGAAATGCAGTTGCAAATTAAATCAGAACTTATCTGTTCAATAAATTTTTGAACTGTGTTTAGCATTGTAGAAGTAAATTCAGTATTTCATATTTTTTAAAAAAATAAGTTCTTAAATTATGTAGGGAATTAGAACACTAACACATTTTTACATTCTTTAAGAAATATTTCTTCATCTTTTTAACTTCTTTACGGAACATATATTTCTAAAAAGTAATCATTTTTCTTCAAACAAATGCAATTACCCTAATCTAATTACATATATTTTAAAAATTGTTTTTAACATTTCAAGAAACAACTTGAATGGATGATTTAAAATAGTTCCAAGCCAAAGGAGAGATTCAAACTATTAAAGCAGAAATTCAAGCGATAAAACAGTTCAGTAGCTCGGAAAATATGGAAAGGCAATAAATTTTTACATTTTAACTATTTCATTAGATTATAAACAATGTAAGTGAAATTGAGCAAACATTTTGGAACATTTAAAGCGAAGGAAATTTTTTTTGAGAAGTATAAGTACGTTCCAAATTGAGAATTTTTTATTAGATTAGCTTTCTGAACAGCGATAAAATAAATGATTTGTGAATTTTTTTTAAGTCATGATTGTAGTTACTAAGAGGAAAAAGCAAGATAGTTATATCAACGCAGAATTCCACATTTACAACCAATTTATCTCGAACTTTCATGTTATTAAGTATGTTGCTCAGAGTTCACTTTCTTAAATGCAATTATTTACGCAAATTCGATTGAAAGAAATGTATCCATAAATTTCTTTTTTTAAGAATATATTTTATTGTTGATTACTTATTGCCAATTTGCTTGAAGCAAAGCAGTCTGTTTATTCAAACATGGAAAAACAGCATATAAAGAAGAAGTCTCATAAAAGAATAGCATCTAGTTTAACCTTCCAGCGGGCGCACGTTTACAAAAGATACTTGAATTGTGCATCCTATTACATATTCATATCGTTATTTTATATATTTAAGTGCAATTTTATTTATAATATCTTTATTTACTATTATCTAATAAATACAGATAATATAAATAAAAGTTCCATTTATTGTTGTAAAATAACACGATATATATATGTAATACGATGCACGATATGTCGTAAAATTTGCGAAAGCGCGCCCGCTGGAAAAAAACAACAACTTGGGAACCAGAACTTGGTTGGAAACCGTTTTAAGAATTTAAAAATGTAAGAAAACTTGTAAACAGATTCTTCAAAATTAACTGAAACAGGATAGAGAAAAATTAAACGCCGTATAAATAACACAAAAATAAAGCAACGGTCCAGAAAAGTTGTTGCCTGTGGACTAGTTATACAATAAAGGTTTTTTGAAACGAAAATGATGATTTTAGATTCGATATTTTTGTCAGGATTTTCCCACTAATTTCTGTGCTGCCATTTACTAGACCCATATCCAGGCCCTAAATGACCTAGATAACGGTAAACCGTGTTACCCATGCCCTGCCTAGGCATTCAGTGACCTGAATGACAGTCGCTGCAATAACTGGAGTACTGAGGTCGGATTCCTAGTAATCATCACCTGCCACGACCCGACCCCTCCCGTAGGAGGTACGTACTATCACTGGAGGGAGGTAAGACAACCCCCACCATTACTGTACAGCCAAGAGAAACGAGAACCCTCTTACTTATCCGGCGGCTTCTCATCTACGAACTCGTAGTGCACCCCGGCGGAGGCAACAAGCTAGATAAAGGAAACTTGGTATAGCTAGATAAATGAAACTTGGTTGCTCCAAAATACATATCCGATTATCTTCAATATACGGAACTAAAAGCAAAACTCGGCATATTGCGGAAATATACAAGAAAGTGGAGGGGAGAACACTCCCATTGATCTCTCATTAGCAAGCAATGCAGCCGTCTCGCATGCAGGGCTAGTTCTCTCTTTCACTTTTAAAGACCCAGAAAGATGGAGTAGGGAAAAATAGCAGTCGAAAATCCCCATCTCAAAATGTTTTTTCTCCCTCTGTCGATTGGTTTCATATAACACATATGATTGTTCCCATCCTTTTTCTGTTGTAATTCTCCCTTTTAACACTTTGCAGTGCAAGGCAGTAAATTTTTTGAAATCTGATGAGAAAACAGCTTTAATAATGATATAGTTTGCGTATAGGTGGATTTGCTGTTATTCCTTTTTTTCAAACAAAAATAATAAATAAATAGAAAAAATTAAAGTATAAGCTTCTATTCATGCGAAAAAATGGACGCAAAGGTGAAAAATAATTTTTTCTGATTACAATAAAATGCATATTTCGAATAAAAACGCGGGGGCCTTTATCTTCTAGGAATATTCCATTTGTTTAAGGAAATATACACAAAATATAAGGTTATATATAAGCGCTCACGCTTTTATTCGAAACATGCATTTTATTGTAATCATAAAAATTATTTTCAACTTTTGCGTTCATTTTTTCGCATGAATAGAAGCTTATACCTTAATTTTTTGCTATTTATTTATTTTATTATTTGAGTAAGTTCGAGTACAGGACTCGTGTAAATCAAATAAAATCACGATATTAAATTTCTCTGAAAATGATAAAAAAAAATAAAGTTTCGAGATATGGGGGGAAATGTGGAACCCCTAGGTAGCTGCCTACTTCGCTTATTTGATAATTTTGCCATGCTTCCATTGAGAGATATAAAATAGGGCAGAGCAGTCTTATAGTATACAGGATGATTACTGTTTTCATTGAGTTCCGTTTAGTTATATTAACGTTAGTTAATTTAGTTAGAAACACGAATACTATATTACGACACCCTTACTAGCACAAGATATTGTACGGTTTCTCCACGACGTTGCTACGATAATCTGAATGCTGCACGATATAGTGAACATATCGTATAGATATTGTAGAGCATCTTTTGCTATTTAGTTATATTAAAGTTAGTTAATTTAGCTAGAAACACGAAGAATATATTGGGACACCCCTACCAGCACAAGATATTGTACAGTTTCTCCACGACGTTGATAAGATATTCTGAATGCTGCACAATATCGTGAACATATCGTATAGATGTTGTAGAGCATCTTGTGCTAATAGTGACATTTCGTAATTTTGAAAAGTGGTCAGATAACGAGGGCGATAAGTGAGCTAGCACTCTCCTCTCCAAACTTCCGCAACGCAAGCGGCAAGACGTTTCACCAACGACTTCGGATTTAATAATAGACTCCACCGTGTACCAGCCCACATACACGGTGAAGTCTCAGTGGAAAAGGATTTCGAATCTTGAACCCACTAGTTCCGGAGCAGAGATCAAACCACTAGAACGCCACGTCCCTAATTTTTCTGGGGGAGTTATTCCTAATGATATACTGATACGATAGGTCAAAGGAAAATAAAGTGCTGGCACAGCATATGGAAAAAGATTTAGTTTAATGACCAATACAAATTCTTTCGCGAATTTTCTTTCCTATAATCAAGATTATGTTCATCATAGAAAAATCCTTTCTAAGACACACTACGAACACGACTAATGAGGCAAGGATCGTTTTCAATGGGCTAATTATTTTAGTTTAGTTATATTAACGTTCCGTTCTGAAGCAACACGAAGATTATTTTAGGACGGACCTCGTCATTTTGTACCGCTAACATATGACGAGGACTATACCTCAGCTTTTCCAAGCTGACACCTCAGCTTCCACACCACAGACGTCTGATTCATAACGTCCAGATTTTGCGTGCGCCAAGCACACATAAGCAATGGACCTCAGCTTTTCCTAAGCTTTCACACCAGAACAGGGGGAGGACGTCAGATTTTGCGTGCACCAAGCACATATAAGCAATGGACCTCAGCTTTTCCTAAGCTTTCACACCACAACAGGGGAAGGACGTCAGATTTGCGTGCACCAAGCACACATAAGTAATGGACCTCAGATTTTCCCAAGCTTTCACACCACAACAGGGGAGGACGTCTGATTCATAACGTCAGATTTTGCGTGCACCAGGCACACATAAACGATGGATCTTCAGTGGAACTGGGTTTCAAACCTAGATTCTTCCGGCCCTGTAGCTGATACCTTACCATTATGCCACTGCGACACATCTTTTTCAGATGGAAACTCTTTTGAAGCCGTCACACATGGGGTGATAAATTAGGACATAGGAGTAAAATTATCTGCAGGGTGATTACAGATCCCTGGAGAAGTTATTCATACTTATATGCGGATACAATAGCCCAACCGAGCCATGTTCGAAGGAAAAGGAAGTTTTGGTGCAGTATCTGGAAAAGATTTAGTTTAATGGCCAATACAAATTCATCCCTGAACTTTCATTTCTATTCAAGACTGTATTCATGACAGAAAAATCCTTTCTAAGACACTCTATGAACTCGATTGATGAGGCAAAGATCGTCTTCAATCTGAAACTCCTTTGTCGCCAATCTGAGCCAATACGAGTTGGCGCTGAAACAAATCACCGCCAACTGAAATATTGCCATTCCCATTTCCGATAATTCGCGGACGCATCATCGCTCTGCTCTGCGAATCATTTATCCCCGTGTCGAATCTCACAATGCGAGTGAGACAGCGTAACTTACCAGCGGGAACTGGTTACTTATTTATGAGGGTCCGGGATGAAAGTCCTTATGGATTGGCTCCGCGAATTATGAGAGAGCGGGAGTATCACCATCATAATATCTCATTCTAACGACCCCTTATTATCTGTACGAAATGGTTTCTACAGAAGACTGATTTCCTTCGGAATCCGAATATGTTACTTAGATGATCCACCAATTTGAATTGGGGACGAGCTGATTCAGACTTTCAGTGAATGGGTAAGATATACAGTCTGAAAAATTGTTACTAACAAAGAGAGAGCAAATGATCCAGATGCCTTTTAAAAATGAATAAATTGATTATATTAATAAATTTAATAAAAACACATCTTAAAATAATACTTTTATTAGTAAACCAAAGGATGTATTTTTTAGGATATATACTTTTATACCAAATATATAAAGTATATATATAATAGGTAGATGGCGCCACTAGATTTAGAATAAGATGAATCATTTATAATTTTAAGTATGTTTTCATATTAATATATATTATTATAATGAGTTTAATTTAAATTTATAGTTTAATTTATTAATGACGTTTAGTATAGTATTTATAACCCAATTCAGTAATAATATTTTCACTCTAAATCCGGAACTGTATTTCGTATAAAGCTCATGTCATTACAATAGCTAAGACTATGAATTGGTAACCTTTTAGTTGCATTTTCTCGTTTCTTACCTTGAAATATTTCGGAGATTTACTCCCATGCTATTTGTTTTTTCCAACAATTGGCTTTCGCAGAGGGATGGCGACATAAATTCGGATTAATGCGACATATCAGTTCCCAAGGCTGATAAGCATTTGATTGCTGGAATTCCAATTCTGGGTTGTCTTTTTCATAGTAATAATAATCTAACTAGTATTAATACATTAGTTTATAATCTATCTTTTTGTATTTCATTGCATAATTATAAATAAGGTAACATTATTTTATTTTTAATTTTAATTATTAGTTTAATAAGTGTTTATATCGAAAATGTTACTTGAGTTTTCATTGTTTGGAAAATATTTAACTGTACATATATAATTGTATATAAATATATAATAGTATGATAAATATATAATATATATGATAGTATATAAAGTATATATACCAAAGGATATATACTTTTTAGTCTTTCATTTATAAATCATTATTATAAACATTATGGATTCTAGAAATCCTAATTTTAATTTACTACCAGATGGCGCTACTCGTTTGGAATTAATATTAAGATAAAATCAATCGATAAACTGATAATTAAGTTCTGAAAATAATAAAATAATGTACTGTCATCGACAGCACACAAGTTAACAAAATTTCAAAGGTTTTGCAAATCACTAATTAAGTGAAAAACCGATGACAAAAGTCTATCTTTACAAGGATGAAACTGGATAAGTCAGATAAAGGTGTATAAAAAAGAGGTAACTTATACTACGATTTATAATTCATTGTTTATATGTGAGCACCAATTGTCTGGTGACAGACTCTGGACTTTGGAAGCGGAGGACCAAGGTCTCAGACCCTATTCATCAAACATTAGTCATGTACGCGATCCTGATGAACATTTAATATGCCAATCAAACACTCACCTGCTAATGTAGATGTATAGAAAAGGGCCGATGACTATGCCCTCAGTTGAATAAGGTTCGAAACTCCGAGTTTAGTCCCAAAATAAAACTTTTGTAACTGCAAAAAGGGGTTTTAATTTAGCATATAAGGGGCAGAGGCGTTATGTTTATTCCTTTGAAGGACGGTAGTTTCCTTTAGAAGCCATCTGTTTAAGAAATCTTTTCTTAGCCAGGCGTTAGTCTTTTAAAGATTTATTAGAAAAAAATGCGTTTACAATATTTAAAGAAGAGAACAGATGACAGCACAAGTTCTATTTTTTTCTCTTATGGATTTAAGCCCATTAACATTGTTTACACAAGGAAAAATAAATTTTTTAGCTTGTGCCCCTCAAAGGGTTAAGAGAATTTTTCTCTTTATCACAAATCGAATGGATTGGCGTCAAAAATAAATAAAACATTACAGATCGATAAAGATTTATTATTATTGAATAATCTTAAAAATTGCAGAATGATAACTCCCAATGAAGTTTGGAGGGGGTTGTCAGCTCAGGTGTCGTCCTGGTCATCTGTGACCCAAGTTCAATATTTCGAGGTGCGCCCCCAAAATAACCCTCGTATTGGTTAAAAATAGGACGCTAATAAATCTAAATAAAACTAAAATAATATCCCATTAAATTCCTTCAATATGAGTTTCGTTAAATTGAATAAATAATTTACATCTTCGCTAATGAATTAAATGGGACATCATTTGTTAGCCTACATATGCGAGAATGTCGTGAGGAGAGTCGAAGGTTCTTTTACTGATCATTCTCAGATACAGAAACCCTCCGCGCTTTTGCGCATGCGCCAGTCGGAGTTGATTTCACCGCAATAGGGGTGAAGTGAAAAATGGAGATGTTTACATTTTACTTAGCAGTATAAAGAAACATTTTATTTCCTTTTATTGAGTTGCTGTAAAGACTAAAGACTAACGAGGAGAGGGCACGACTTGGGAAATTCAGTTCGGGATGAAACTTGGCATATTAGTACCATACCTTTAGGGTATTCACCCATTAATCTAATAAAGTGCAATGGTCAGCCAATTCGGATTTTATGCATGAAAATAATTAATAATTAATAAATATTTCTTTAATTTTTCATTTAATTTGAAATAATTTTGGAAAAAATAAAAATAAAAAAAAACAGCGACGACCGATCAGTTGACCAAGCGGACAGTAGGCAAGCGCGTTAGCATCTGAGCTATTTGCCCACTAACTGCTGGTGATCACTTACTGGTATAGAAGATGTGCTCAACGTTTGAGGTCTATTTTCTCTGAATTGGCTGGCCATTGCACTTTATTAGATTATTGGGTGATCACCTTAAAGGTATGCTACTAATGTGCCAATTTTCATACCGAACTGCATTTCCCAAGTCGCGCCCTCTCCTTATAAGAAAAATACGCCAAATAGGACGAAGGTCATGACCTAACGAAGAACTAAGGAAAAGCGTTCAACTTACTCATTGGCTCTCACCCACTGCCGGAGTAAAATCATCCAATAGCGTTAGTCTCGGGTGTTTGAAATTAACAGTAGTCGAAGGTCATGACCTAACGAAGAACTAAGCAGAAACGCCCATCTTACTCATTGCTGTCACCTACATCCGTAGTAAAATC
>BGPR01000059.1:1862580-1881621 GCA_013235015.1 Araneus ventricosus
TCTGCCGCCACCCCACCTCCATTTTCGAACGAAATCGAAAAAAACATTTTTCCACCATACATTCCCGATGGGGGGAAAACCTTTAGACAGCTCACCAGCCACAACCACCCGACAGATTTCGACAATTTTTATTTCATTTGAAAGCTTATGATGTCTAAATATGTCATTAAGGGTCGTCTGCCGCCACCCCACCTCCATTTTCGAACGAAATCGAAAAAAACATTTTTCCACCATACATTCCCGATGGGGGGAAAACCTTTAGACAGCTCACCAGCCACAACCACCCGACAGATTTCGACAATTTTTATTTCATTTGAAAGCTTATGATGTCTAAATATGTCATTAAGGGTCGTCTGCCGCCACCCTCCCCCCATTTTCGAACGAAATCGTAAAAAAACATTTCTCCACCATACATTCTCTATGGGGGAAAAACCTTGAACAGTTCGCAAGCTAGAAACAGCCGACGCGTTTCGACACTTTTTATTTCATATGAAAGCTTATGACGTCTAGATATGTCATCAAGGGTTGTCTGTCGCCCAGCACCCTTTTTGAGAGATATTGCAAAATAAACGGAATATTTTAACGGAAATAACGGGGATTTATTAGCAAAATAGTACCGTGTTCCTGAACCTCAAAAACTGGACTGATTTCGAAAATTTATTGCGTCACTTCTTTCAAATAACTAAAGAATCAGAATGTTCCGTTTTATTTTCGTAAGTTTAAAATAGTATTTTTCATTTGCATGCAGTTCTGTTGCATTTCATTCCAATTTAATTTAACTTCAATAGCAGACGATTTTGTTAAGACACCTCTATAATTTGGTTTTAATAGCAGACGATTTTGTTAAGACACCTCTATAATTTGGTTTTAATAGCAGACGATTTTGTTAAGACACCTCTATAATTTGGTTTTAATAGCAGACGATTTTGTCAAGACATATCTATAAATATTATTATCTTTGTTTTAGCTAATATTTAATTTAAAATCAATAGCAAACGATTTTGTTTCCTTTCTAAATTTAATTTTATTAGATTGGCAACAAAAAAAATTAGTTGTTGTTAAAAGAACTTTTACGGAATGCAGCGTTATTCAATGAGAGAATGAATTTGTTTCTGGAATAAACATTTTAATTTTGCGATGGCTTTTTATTTGCATAAATAATTTCGACAGTTATATCAAAATGGCGTGTCAAAAATATTGTAAAATAAAAATTGCAGGTAATGAAAACTATTTCTATAAGGCGATATCATTCTGTATTTATGGATCTGAAGACTTTCATGCCGAAATTCGTGAGAAAGTCATACAAATCATGACATCTAGAAAGGGTTTATTGAAAGATTTTGCAATTTTAAAGGAATCCGTTATCTTCAAAGAATATGAAATCTACTATGATTTTATGGTCTGTTCCACTGATCTTCATGCAGTATTTTAAACTGAATAAAGTAGCGGCTGAGAGTTTCGAAGCAGCGAGGTGTCAGTAGTCATTATTAAATATTTTATGGAATCTTTAATGAATTTTTCTCAAATACACTACCAGGTTGCGCCACACTTAAGAACACAATTTTTTTTAAATTAATCAATTAAATGACAGTTAAGTTCGGGAAATATTTTTAAAAAACTGTATTGTCACAGAGAATAAGCAAGTGTACGAAATTTTAAAGTCCCATCGCAGTGGGAAACGAGTAATGAATTTTTCTCAAATACGCTACCAGGTTGCGCCACACTTAAGAACACAATTTTTTTAATTAATCGATTAACTGATAGTTAAGTTCGGAAAATATTTTTAAAAAACTGTATTGTCACAGAGAATAAGCAAGTGTACGAAATTTTAAAGTCCCATCGCAGTGGGAAACGAGCGAATAATTGATTCTAATGCACTGTACAGCATGAAAAATATCCTTTAGGTGAAAATATGTGTTTCTTGTATATTTTTGGCTGAAAATAACGAATCTGTAATTATTTTTTGTTTACCACACACCATTTTCCCCCCCAAATCCACATTTTAGCTTTTTACGCAAGCTAAAATGAGGCTTACGTAAACGTAGCTTTACTCTGTGCCAGAAAAACAACTTACAGCCAAAGGAAAGGTGGTCTCATTGACAGTGGGACCGTCGCCAACTTGGCGACCATTTTGGCGACAGCCTTATATACCTTCCCGAAGTTTCGAGGCTCTAGCTGTATTATGAAGCGAGATATCCGAGAATTCACTAGAAGCTTGGCGATTTTTCTGGCGAGGGCATTTTCTCCCTTCGCCAAACCTATATAAAGAACACGCCGACAAAAATATCGTGATCATAAAACAAATCAATTATTTAAATGTGTTTGAAAATGTGAAGCAGAACGGCATGTTAATTGTGACAATGAATTCCAAAATGTCTGATTCATTGTAGTCATTTTGAGATTTTATGAAGTTTTAGTTTAGTGTAGTAATTTTATAGTCCCGCTTGGAAGTTATATGATGGATTTCATCATTTCGTACAGAGGTCTAAGCTTTCAATCTATACCGGGGGAAGGGGGACGTTTGACATTCTACAGATTTAACGTGCACCAAGCGGATATTATACGTAGGGTTGCCATATGTCACGTATATACGGGATTGTCACCGTATATCACTACTAAGTCCGTTATTACTATTTGTCCCGGTTTCGGAAGACTATCAACGAAGTTCCTGAATGGGAAGAAATAGAACGTAGTCTTACATATTTACAAGTAAGAAGCGTCGATATTGACAACACTGTAAATATTCAACCAGTTTGCATATCTAAAAGATTATTTAGAGAAAAATAATACTGTGACAAAATTGTCTTGTGGGTGTACGCGAATGCAATCCAATAAGCAGGACTTTAAAAAATAAAGCTCTTTATTTTACAAATATTCTAGGAAAAGAAACATAGCACAAGTATTAAACAGCACTAGTAAGAATTCGCAACAGAGATTATCATTAAATCTCAATACAGCGCTGAAAGGTTTCTTATTAGCTCACCAGCTTGCTTGCTGATCAAATTCCAACTGACTCTTCTTGGCATGAGAGCTTGCTTTTATACTTTTTCAACAGGAAGTAACTTCATTACGTAGGAAGTGACGTAATCTCTAGAAAGTTCATGAAACCAGTAGAAATAGGTGGAAAGTTTGAGGTCCTTCTAGAAAATTCCCTTTGTCGCCATGTCGCCAAAATGGTCGCCAAGTTTGTCGCCAAGATTAGCATCTCAGGGAAACGACTTTATAGCTTTGTAACAATACCAACCAAAACCGCGAAGCAACTATGGAATTCAGTACGGAAGAGAAATATCTGAAGTGTTTCGCAGATACAAAGTATATTGATCAGAAGTCGTGTCTAATAAAGCAATGCGCATGCGTATTTGCCATTCCAACCCCCTATGCAGATGTGGAGAGAATATTTTTCCTAATGTCAATTCAGTGGTTGTACGAAAGAAACAAATTGTCAGTGGAGACAGCTGAAGTCATTTTGACAAGTCATTTTAATTTTAAAATGACTTCCGCCCAATTCTATGATTTTGTGAAAGTAGAAAATAATATAATTAAGAAAGCAAAATCACCTTTAAAATAAATAAATTAAAAGAGGATAAGCTTTGGTTCTTTTTTATTATTCTATTTTAATTTTATTAGATTGCTTAAACTTTGTTGATTTTTTTATCATAGTAAAATAAAATATTACTTAGCGACGTTTTTATGTCTTATTTATATAGCACTTAAACGCCCCGTATCAAAGCTTGGGAATTACGGCAATCCTAATTATTCGGAATCGGATCCCAAAGATGTGAAGAATATAGTCAAGAATCAAGCTTTGATTTGTTAGACTAGCGCCCTGTTTTAAAGCAAAGTGGAGGATATTTTAAGATGAACACCTAAATTTTGAATTGTGAAAAAAAACCAGGGAGACACCACATCCCCATTCACTGTCAAATTACGCTCCAGTCACAATATTACTGGTAAACACAACAGAGTCAGCTGACCTCACAATCTCAAGACAAATGTATCGTAGTGTAACATCTAACTACACGTTCTTATGCGCTATGTTAAGACGACAGATTCTTATTATTTTTGGAAGAAGCAAAATCAGTACTTTCAAAACTGAATAATATCAGTTATAAGCAAGAAATTCATTCCACGGTGGACACAAATTTGTAAATTGTTCCAGATCGTGATCATAAAATAAAAATGTTTTTAAAAACAAAGTTTCATTAGTGTACTAAGAAGTAGAATTTTTTTTGCGAAAAATATGGGTGTCGAAACAAAATTGCAAAAGAACTCTAATGAAAATATTGTAAGCAAATCTAACTGCATTTATAATATTTTTTAAAATTTTAAATAAATATATAGTCATTTCTTAGTTATGATATTCAATAGGGATTAATTTCCTTACAACAATAGTGTTTTCAGCGCCTCCGGTTCTACAATATTATTTTCACGTCCATATTTTTCAAAAAATAATTTACTCTCCCCATTTTAGTGCATTGATAAAAGCGTGTTTTTAATTTCTTTTTTACTTTTATTATTTTCTACATTTTAGTCTTTATTGTATTTCATAATCTATTATTATACATATTATCGAATTTTAAAATCAGTTTCCCTACTTCTTTACTAGATGGCGCTACTCATGTGAACTATCATCGGAAGCACACAACTGCGCCAAATTTCAGAACTCTAGAACATCAAGAAATAAATGAAAAAATTATTTTTATTCTTACAAACATGAAACAACCCAACCAAAAGTGTATAAAATAGAGCAACGAATCCCAAAACTTTAATGTCACGGTGAATTTGACGCGTATCACGTATTCTGGTATGGAATCAATTAATTTCATTCTCCGGCGCAGAATTTAATTTCACTGAGGACACAAATTTATAAGTTATTTCAATTATTTCGCTAAGCAAGAACACAAATAGAACGAAACTTGATGTAAAATTCTTAAAATAAATTATTTCCCAGTGTATATGCGTCATATGATCATTATTTCAACAAAGTCTTACAAACTGTGCTTTATATTTCTCCATCTTGACATGAAATTGTACAGTCCATGTTATTTTCAATGAAAATGTATGTCGTCGAATAGAAAATTTTTCCCTGAAAGTTCTTTTAATTTTTTTCCCGATGTCACTTATTTCCGAAAAAAATTATGCTCCGAATTCGATCTGTAAATCCTTTTTAAAAATTTATTCTTGTTTCCAAGTCAGATGTTTTCAACTATTTCTTTCATTGCAATTTTTCATCAAATTTAGCGGGAGAAAAAATCTTTTGGCTTCCTTTAAAATTTCCTACATACAACAGTTCCAAGATATTTCTGATTGGAGTTCATTATGCTAGTATATATCTTATTCCTATTTTTCTGTTTTACCTGATATATTAAGAATCATTTCATACCTTTACTGAAATGGATGAAATAAAACGTAGCTTTATGGTTTTCAGAAATTCGATTAGATTTACAATCCAAGCATTTTGAATGTGGTGTTTTACTAAATTCTGGATTGCGTCTTTTTTTAAGAAAATATTTTATTAAATAATTTACTATGCTTGATATTATTTTTCATCAAATTTAGAGGGAGAAAAAATTCTTTGGCTTCCTTTAAAATTTCCTACATACAACAGTTCCAAGATATTTCTGATTGGAGTTTATTATGCTAGTATATATCTTATTCCTATTTTTCTGTTTTACTTGATATATTAAGAATCCTTTCATACCTTTACTGAAATGAATGAAACAAAACGTAGATTTATGATTTTCGGAAATTCTATTAGATTTACAATCTCACAGTGCGAACTAAGCATTTTGAATGTGGTGTTTAACTAAATTCTGGATTGCATTGTTTTTTTAGAAAATATTTTATTAAATAATTTACTATGCTTGATATTACATTGAAATACCTACACACTAAGAATTCTGCATTGGGCAAAATGCGTTTTGGGAACACATTTGGAATATCAGGAAAAAAACACAAATACACAACAAATTCTTTTTTGCCTGCCGAAAGGGACGTTTGCTCAAGATGGTGGAAATGAAATTCTGCAAAAATCTGTTGCAGATGCAAGTGAATACGAAAAGTATATGAACTGGATATTTTACTACAAATAATAGCATTTCGCTGACTGAAGCAATTTAAAAAATGGCTCTTTTGGATGAAAAAATATGAGCCAGACTCTTTAGCTCTGAATGTGTGCATGCTGAACATAGCTGACGTCATAGTTGAAGAATAAAGTTAGAGTAACAGTCGATGGAGTGGGATAGATGTTGCATATTTTTCATGTTAACTGAATTACAATTTTCAATAATGATCTGGGATACACTTGTGCTAGGTGGATGCTGGGACATTTTATTATTGAAAGGGGAAATAGCTTGTCGTCCCGAACATTATAGGTTCAGGTATACTCAAATGGTGATGCGTATTTGATATAAAACCTCAGTTTAAATAAAAATTTGTTGAGTCATTCAGATCTTGAAAAGAAAGCAATTGTGATTTAAAATGCAGAAGCTTATGCTTAATATTTTTATTTCGTTTCAGATTTATTTATTATGTCAATTAGTTTTTCTTGCATGTAAGTTAGACTTTTGTCAAATTTTTTCCAAGGAAATTGCTTCAGGAACCCGTATAAATACTTTCTTTTCAAAAGTTTGATAGTCCAAACAAAATAATTCATAATAAAATGCATAAAATAAAAGTTAAAGATTAAAAATTGCATAAAATAAAAGTTGAAGATTAAAAAAATGCAAATAATGCATTTTCAAGATTTTTTTCAAAGTGTTCTTCTTTTTTCATTCTGTTTCCGTCTCTGTTTGACAGCAACTTCAATTTTTTGCGGTAGGGGAGAGAGAAAATGAACTCTTCTTTATATAATTCGAAAAGGATTCAACAGATAAAGTGTGCGGCACATGTTTAAATGTAAACGAACGTGATATTACAACACCACCCATTTCTGTATGCCTGACGTACCCTTAAAGTTTCTAAGGGACATTTTGTGACACCCTGTGAACAATGATATATTTAACACAAAAAATATTTTATACATTACAAAATATATAAAAAAATTTAATAATAAAATAAACAAGAAATACAGCTCTGAACTAAAAATATAAAAAATTAACTAATATTTTAAACATATTTATCATTGAAAGAAAATTTTCTCTCGTTTTTATATTGCTTACGAATCCAGTTCTAAAAATTGCAGAAATTAAACAGCCACATACGTAGACAAATATTTTAAAAATATAATTTCCACACAAACAATTTATCAAATGAAAGAAAGAAAATTTACTTTATTCCAATTCCAAAACTCAGTTGTCAGAACTATGTCGAATGCAGAAATTAAACAACAGCATTTTAAATTGTGTCCCGACACATCGCAAGAAAAGCATTTATTTCACACCATGCGGTAAGGCACGTCATAAACTTTCTGAAACAAACTGCAAAGTTTAATTGCTTTTTAAAATAATAAGTAATAAACTGCAGCCTTCCGAGACACAAAGAGATGTAACATCTGGATTGAAAAATACAATTTCTTCACCGGCTGCCAAAAACAAAGTGACAGATGGAATATTTCCCTTCCAGATGAATTATGTTCTTATCGCATCTACGTAGGTGGCTAAGGACTAACCAAGGGAGGTCAACTCTGAAATTAAAGAGGAGTCACGAACACCATTAATTTCCCTCACGTAGCTGGGAAGGGCTTCGGATATCCATCAACCACCGATAAATTTTGAATATTAAACATCTATTTACTGTATGATGTTTTGTGTGTAGGTTGGCCATATAGTTATAACATATTTAAAGTAGTTGCCGTTGCATGTCTTTTTTCGGTTAAAGATCAACAGATGATTGATAAATTGGAAAATCCAGTATGAAGTTTTTTCTCATGGTGTGTTGATAAAATAATTTTTTATTCAACCACTTGGATAAGAATATTTTTTCAACGACAAATAAAATATTCATATAAACTCTTTTAAGGTAACAAAAACGTCATAGTCTCTCCATTTGGAAATGGGACATTCGATGGCTCCTTTGAGAAAAATGCTCTATGCAAGGAAGAAAACGCAAAATGAGAGTTAAAAAGATAAGAATATTGCAAGTAAGTATTGTACGTAAAGGAAAATGTGTGTGTGTGTGTTGGCGCTCTGCAGGAAAGACCTTTTATTTCCTGCGCTGAAGGTATATTAAATCTCTCGTTTGGCATATTTATTACTAAAAAATATTTTAATCGCTTTCACGCGCACTCAAAAATCGCGATTTTGGCGTCCTTTTGGCGCTAGACTTTTCCCTAAAACACTTACGTAATATACTAAAAATAGCTAATATTTCCTTCACTTTGATCACGTGTCTATTTGTTAAATCCCTATCTGAGAAAATGCAGGGACTTCTGTTCGCTTTTTGACCGGAAACTTTCATACGATATGGACGTATATTGCGCCACTCTCATAATATGTTGAATAATGAATAAGAAATAGCTTTTTATTCGGCCTTTTAATGACTACAACAAAGAAAACAACTATATATATATGAGTTACGTCATATGGAGAAACTGGGTCATTTCTTCTCAAATAAATTTCAGAAACAACTTTTATCAAAATATCTTTTACACACCATCACACTATTTTATTCAGACATGACATAAACCAAAATTATGTTTCATCATAAGTTCCGCGTCCATATTATGATTGCTAAATAAACAATTTTATGAATGCATCTATCATTTAATAGTTCCGCGGGGATGAATTTGCAATCGGAGACACTTCAGAGATGAAAATAACCGCCTACGTCGTTTATTATGCGATGAATAAGAGCACATAAACTCAGAGAACTGGGTCAACATCTCGAAATCTACTGTTCCGCTTTTCAAGAAAGTGGAAATTTGAATTTTATTAGAAGAAACTTATTTTCAACTGAAAGGCTTTCAGTTACAAAAAGATAAGGATTTTCGAAATAAAAGAAAAATATTTTACAGAATATGTTTTTAGTATGAATAGTATAATTTACTTATTTATTAATCACCCACGCTCAATAGTGTCTGGAGGTAACTTTACCGACCAGGTAAGGCAACAATATGACATCCCCCGCACACAACTAACGTGCCCGAATTCATTTAGAGCATATATTTCCATAAATTTCTATTAGATTATGTTCAAAACACCAAGATTAAGTTAACTGAGAAGTAAAATTAAATTCTGAGAAAGAAAAATGTTGGTTTTTCTTTTCTTTTCTTTTTTTGAGAAAAAATATAAGCAAAAATGGTAGAAAATTATTTTTAGAAACTTTTTTGCATAAATAGCAAAGATTTTTAATATAGAGTGAAATATATATATAAAAAAAATTACTTTCTAATTTCTTGAATTACCTCAAAATTAAATCAAAGGAAAAATAAAAAAATTCAAAATGACGACATTTTGAGTACAGAGTAGAATAGATTAAAATATATATAAAAAAATTATTTTCTAATTCCTTACATTACCGCAAAAATAAATCAAAGGAAAAATCAAAAAGTTTCAAAATGACGAGATTTTGAGTCCAGAGTAGAATGGAGTAAAATATATATATATATATAAATTACTTTCTAATTCCTTGCATTACCTCAAAATGAAATCAAAGGAAAAATCAAAAAGTTTCAAAATGACGAGATTTTGAGTCCAGAGTAGAATAGAGTAATATATATATATATATATATATAAATTACTTTCTAATTCCTTGCATTACCTCAAAATGAAATCAAAGGAAAAATCAAAAAGTTTCAAAATGACGAGATTTTGAGTCCAGAGTAGAATGGAGTAAAATATATATATATATATATAAATTACTTTCTAATTCCTTGCATTACCTCAAAATGAAATCAAAGGAAAAATCAAAAAATTTCAAAATGGCAGCATTTTGAGTCCAAAACCTGGCTAGCTGGTAGTATATGTAAGGTTGCTGTCATGCCGCTAACCTCCACGTAGCTGTTCCGGCTCTCAGCCAAAAGAAGTGAAGTGAACTGTGGAAGAAACGGTTGAGAGGGAGCGAGGTGGTAGACGCCATTAATGGTATTGGGTCTCTGCACAGTGTGCACGTTTTTGTAGGAGTTCTCGAGGTGAACTCCGAGTTAGTGATTATGAGTTATCTTGAAAGTGAATCGTAATTGTACATATGTATTGCATATATCTCTTATTTAATCGTATATAGTAGAATTAATGAACTAGTGCGAAAAAAGTGAATTTATTGAAGGCTGGAGTATACCGTTATTACAGCACGGTCTGGTTCTCGAAAGGGAGCGTCCTAGCGTTGAGCAACCTAGCGTAGCTAAAGTTGAGAGCTGGTAGTATAAGTAGGGTTACCATAATTTTTTTTAGTTGAAATCCGGACACCGCGAATTTTAAAAGTTCTTGGGTGGTCAAAGTATAGTAAAATATTCAGAAGGCTGCTCACCCACGGCCCTTTTTCATAACACTTACACAGAGTTTGAGTAAGTGAAAAAACATTTATTACGTTTTGAAAAAAAGAAGAAACAATTTTTTATTCATAACTGGCAATAGAAAATTCTATTGGTGAAAAACAGAATTAAAACAGAACTACCCAAACTTTTAATATTCAGTTTCAACTGGGACCGGGTAAGAAGGTTTGTGTACTTTCTCATCAACAGTGAATGCAAACAGTGTAAACAATGAATTTTGTTTATTGGCGGAATGACGTTTGCTTCTTCGAATAAGTCAGAATTTCTATACAGCAACCAAATTTCTCTCGCGCCGTAGATCCAGACACTTTAAAGATCCGGAAACCAGTCCGCACTGTCCGGACGAAATACAGACGCATGATAAGCCAAAGTATATGTCTTTTGAAAACTGCTTAGAAGTTTGGAAATATCAATTGACATCACAGACAAAGCAAAAAAACAGAGAAACATTCGAATGCATTCGGTATAGCCACGGAATTGAAAATGCAACTGCCTTCAAATGAGGGCGCTGGGCGTTAATAAGTTAAATTCTATAATGTCTGTATTCTAAATGTTGAACGAGCTTTAGTGAACACACTTCAGTTTTTTAGAAATATGCATGTTTTACGTGCAAATATGACTTAATAATATTATGGTGAGAATTTATAAACTCCAGCTTAAGATTATAATATATTAACAAATGCATTTAAAAAATATATTATGGCATGTTTTGTTTATTATACCATTTTTACTTTCTCGTATACGAAGTATACAAAGAGAAAGTATTGTAATCGTCAAAAAATTCGAACTCGAGATTTTGACGAATCTCCACGTTTTAGACCTCCCCGAGTCCGAAAAACACAATTTTGGAATTATGTCTGTCTGTGAACACGATAACTCGAAAACTATTAGAGATACGGGTATGAAATTTGGTATGTGGTCTTTAAACATATTTTGTAGGTTTCTTTCAAATTTTGGACAAATTCCGTCAACGGGAAGTCTGCCTGTCTGTCTGTCCGAAGTCATACGAACACTATAACTCAAAAACTTGAATGGCTAGAAGGATAAAATTTTGTACACGATCTTATCGTCATGAATGTAGGTCCGTATAAAATTTTGGGCCAAATCCGACAAAGGGTTGACTGTCTGTCGGTCTGTATAATCGCATACTTGTATCTCATAAGCCCTTTGGCTTAGACACATAAAACTTGATATCACGGATGCTAACATTAATTATAGATCTGGGCCAATTTTCATCTCAATCGGTTAAAAAACAGGTGTTCAAATAGGATATTTAGTTCAAAATGCACATTACGACTGTGTGTTGGCGAGCGTTTCGCTTATTTTACTCAAGTGAGTATGGTTGGTGTTTGACCTTGGCTGTCTACGAAGGAAATTGTAGCGAGCCGCGAACACGCACTTCGGAAATTATGGCAACCTCCAAAACGAAACTTCGTTTTGACATTCTCCAGATGAACGCCTGTGATTAACCAGCTGTATGGTGAAATGTTGTGTAATATCTATAGTAAGATTTCGTACTCAAAAACGTTAAATAAAGTTGTGGTACCTCAGCGCGCGTAAAAATTGCGAACATAAGCAATTTGTTTTGCAAAATATTAAGTTTTGGGAATTCATAAATTTTATATGTTTCATTGTAAATCACCATTCATAATTTTTTTTGCAAAATAACCAGGCCTTGGTTAAATACTCCAAAAATATTTACCTACCAACTAGGTGTTTACCCACCACACATTACTGGTCGTATGCGAGAAAGTTTCGGGGAGATTACTCCCGCTGGTTATTTACTCGCGGTCCCGCTTTGGCGCTATGGGCAATTTCCCGGTTTGCTCTGGCCGCACCTTCCCACGCTGACCCTCACTCTCGAAATGGAGTAAGGCTAGATATTCGACTGGGAGAGGAAAATTTTGATTTTATGTAAACTATTGCATATTTCGTGGAAAATAAATAATACATAATAAAGATAACATAATAATGCATAAAACGATATAAAGAAATTATCCGAATTAAATATAATAATACATGATAAGTTAATTCATTTTAAAAAATATGCTACACAATTCATATAAAATAAATACACTGCCATAAAAAAGTTAAGGAACATTTCGTAAAATGCGAGAAATTTGCAATTAATACGAAAACTATGTTCCGAAATCAGTTCTGGAGAATCGTATGACATTCAATAGAGTATCATATACATATTACAGTGAAGATTCGGTCACGAGGGCAATTAGGGGGACCACCAGAAAGAGATGAAGGCGAAAGTGGAGTTTCACCCATCCTGTTTCACAGGAAGAAGACAACGAGATGTAACTTTCATCATTAGTTACGGTTTAATATGCATAATATTTACATGCATTTTCGTACGCATAGCACAAATATTCGGGAAAATATAAATGTTTCTTTAAAAATTCCCAAATTTTTCCGCATGTGTTTTGCTTATAACATGCAGAGGTTTCATTCAAATTATTCGAAATTTGCAGAACACTTGACAATATGTTACAGAAGTATTGTATTAAACTTTGAAGTAAATACGTTGAATATTACAGGAAATATGAGTGTTTGTACTAAATAATATTTTACTGCACATGTGAGAGACGCAGCGGAATTTTTCTTTCATAACTTCAAAGCCAGATATATAGAGCAACTTTAAAAAAAATTTCAGTTGAATCCCATTAAATTTAAGAAAGCTGTCAGCATTTCAATGAGGTGAATTTCAATTTATCTTTAAAATTTATCTTTTATTTTCGGTTAAAACGGGTAGAATTTTCCCATCCGTAGCCACTACCGTGCATTGCTGTTTGGCGATTCTTTCAGTGTGACATCAGCTTATTGTATATTTAACGAGTGCGTATACATTGTTTTCGGAAAAATCACGGAATTTCAAGGAAATTTTGATTTATAAACCTAAATTGCAAAACTATTAATTTTCTTTACAAAATTACTCAATGAAGACTAACGGGATACATATGCCGTAGTGATCAAGACGGATGGGACATATATGCCTCGATCCTAAGCCAGAGGTTATATTTTTCCTAAAAATAAAACACTTTTGCTCTGGAATTCTAGTGTGCTCTACTCATAGTTCACGCTACCAAAATTGTTGTGGAGTTGAAAAAAAATCCCCGTCGGCAAGCCGGAAGGCAAAGGTAGATTCCTTTGGTTTGAAGATATTATAAGGAAAAGGACATTTCGTCATCTATTTTTATTATGGTTGGAGCTGCAATATAAAGGAGAATAGAAGAGACTGCAAATGACGAGGGCTTTCCAATAAGGGGTAACATGCATAGGTTAAAAGGCAATATTAATTTAAGAGGGGGCGGAAAATCACTTTTCAGCTCATAACTTCGAAGGAATTACAGCTATAAAAAATTTAAATACACAAAAATGTTCGTTACGATAAGGGAATAATTCGATTAATTTGAATTGTCTGTCTATTTTCAATCGTAAGGGAGTTATGGGAAAAAGAGAATTTCGACCCACCACCAATTCCACCCCGTTTGAGCTGGATAGCCCATCTACGAATTCGAGCGAGATTTCCTCCATCCTTACGACATATCCAACGCCTGTTAAAATCTAATCAAAATTACTCTCGTTATCGTGTTCACAAAATGGCATGGGCGAAGCGTTACACGCACACACTATAGTATTAAAAGCTTAATTTAGAAATAATATTTTCACTTTAAATACGGAACTGTCTTTAGGATAATGCTCAAGTCCTAACAATAATTATAACTAATAATTTGGTATACGTTATAAATTATATACTTTCTCGTTTCTAATCTTGAAAGATTTTGGGGATTTATTCCCCTATTTTTTCGTTTTGCCAACAATTAGCTTTCGCAGAGGGTTGACGCCACAAATCTAGATTGTTGCAACACATATCAGTTCCCAAGACTGATTGCCTTTTTATTCTCGGAATTTCAATTCTAGGCTGTCTTTTTCATAGTAGTAATAGTCTATAATCAAACTTTCTATAAAACTATAAAATCTTTTTTACTTCATTTGTATGATTATTGATAAGATAATTTGATTTAAATTTTAAATTTTAGATTAATATATGCATATATTGAAAATATAACACATGTTTTGATTAATTGAAATATATATAACGTATCCGTGGTTGTAGTCGTTGAAAATAAACACAGGTCGAGTAATTAACTAATTTCTTTTTATTATCGATAGGAGAGTGGTGGATACGTCCATCTCTGTTTAGGTTAGAAGCGAAAGTGCACAGGAAAATCACTGTATTCTCTCGCCTAAGGGAATAACATATGGACACGTGACGAAAGTGAAGGGAATATTGGGGTTTTTTAATAAGTTACGTAGGCGTTTCAGGGAAAAAGTCTGGTGCCAAAGAGACGCCGTCATGATTTTCTGTCGACACATGAAAGCGATTAAATATTCTTTTAGTAATAAACATGCCAAAATGAGAGATTTAATGTACCTCCAGGGCGGGAAACGAACGAAACTGGAGTTTTAGACAAGTGATTTTGGAATACATTAAGATAATATTAGAATTTGGAATAAAATTAAGTGAGATTATTACACACACACACACACACACACATATATATATATATATATATATATATATATATATATATATATATATATATATATATATATATATATATATATATATATATATATATATATATAAACTTTTGAACGAAGGGTGGTTTTGGGTTCTAGGGGTAATGATCGGTGAAGAGCCATAGAAATTTTCCGGAAGTCGTGTCATGAGAACCATTGCAATAGGTAGACTTCCTGTAAGGAATCTACCTAAAAACCCGTCGCCAAAGGGATAAATGCATGGCATGAGTATGTACTGACTCTATTTGGTATTCATCTATAGCAATCACAAATTCACAATGATCTAGACATAGGACAAAATGTAGAAAACCAGGAATATTTCTCTAAAGAGAAATGGCAATATATTCCGTTTCTTACAAGAGTATTGAGAACTTTAAGAGCTCTATAAAACTCCTGAAGCAGGCTCGTCATTGCGCACCGAACATAAAAATAGACACGTCTGTCGTAAAAGAACTTTATAGCCATCTCTAGACTACAAAGTACAACATGTAAATCGAAATTGCGAGAAAGCTTCTTTGTCTCGAGAGGATACTAAATGTAACATTTATAAATTTTAATTAACTCTGTTACAAGTTGGATGGTGTATTTCCAGATGCTATGAATAAAAAGTTGATCCTGGGAAAAGAGGAACTGAATTCATAATTTCGTGGATTTTTATCTCAATGAAATTGTATATGCTCAAAATATGTAGATATTATTATATGTTGCAATACGTTCGAGATAAGTTTTAAATTTAGACTAGCTTATATATAAGGTATTGCTCGCGCTAAAAATACTTGATGTCAATAGTTCCATTTATTATGTGCATTTAATAGACTTTATACCCCTCTGCACTGAGCGATTTGGTTAGTTTTTATCTTTTAGTTGGGTAATTAGGAATGCCTGCATCAAGTATTATCAAAATTGCCTCAGCCGTTCGGAAGTGATGTTGGAACAACCATACATACACAACCATATATATATAAAGAGGCAAAACATAATAGAAAAACAATAAAATAAATCATTCATATCAAATTCGAAAGGATATGAAAAAAACGAATTGAATGTATATCCGAGTAAAAACAAAAATGCGTATGGTAACAGATGGAAAAATATATATTAATATATCACATATATACAATGAATGCGCTAAAAGATGCAAGTCCAAAAGCGCTGTGGTAGATAGAGTATAAATCGTAAAATGAAAGAGTATAAAATGTGAAATGAAAAACGCAATAAAAGTACAATAACGTTTCTTCAGGGGATGAATTTATTGTGAATTGCTAAATATAAAAGCTTAACATTTTCTTGCAATCAGCTACGCCGTAAGGCCTAAAACACTGAATTTCATCCCTAATGCCAAACCAAACCAAAAAACAGAGAGAGGAGTTTTGAATATAAGATGTGATAACATTAGAGAAAGTAAGAATAAATATTTTACGTAGCAGAAGAACGGATGTAGACGTGGAAGAGTTTGCAGAGGGTCACGGTACAGACTGGCGTTGAAGGGGTGTGAACAGGGTGTCAAGTAACAATTTTTGCGCTTAACTTTGGCTGTTGCCAGAGGAGTGTAGTATGTTGTGAACGATGAAGATTAAATGGAAGAGCGATAACGATAGAAAGCGTAGAGAAATAGTGGATGAAATCAGTAAAAAATGAGAGACCAGTGCAAAATGTTTAAAAGATGCGTTTTCGAGGTAAAATATCACACATTACCGACTTCAGTGACCCTACCACGAAGATTATACTTCGCGTCAGCATCTCTCTGATAAACAATCCTTTACTTACATCTTAAATCCAATAATCAGAGGTTCGTAAAGTGAGGGGGGAATTTTATTAATGTTGAGGCTATTTCTTAAGTGCATGATTTGCTTTTTGGCAGAATTAGTGTTATTGCGAATTTTGTTGATTCTTATAAGTTGATTGATAATTGTGTTTTTGTAGATTTTATATGAGATATTAGAGTTCCAAAAAATAAATTTATTGCCGTTAAATTTGAATTCGTTTCTTTTGTCGTGAATGCCAATTTTTAAGTCGTTTTTCTGATCTGAGCATAAATCAAGAAAGATCGCTGAAGATTGATTGTTGCTGGTTTTAATTAGTTTGAGTTCTTCTGGGTAGATGGTATTGCAAATAGAGCTGAAGTCTTGAAAATTAAAAATTATAATATCGTCAATAAATCGGAAGGCAGAGTGGAGGTTTAAAACGAAATTTCTTTCGAAGAAATGAAGAAAGAGGTTGGCTAGTAAAGATGAGAAATTTGTTCCTTGTGGGATGCCTTTTATTTTTTGGAAAATATTTTCTCTGTTAAAGATAAAGTTATTGAATATGCAGTAGTTGATGAGGTCTTCCCAGAAAGTTAGTGGGATTTTAAAAAGATTTTTAAGATCATAGAAGTAGTTCAGTAGTACCTCTTGTAATTAATTTATTGGAATACTTGTGAAAAGATCTTGAAAGTCATAAGTTTCTATTGTATCAATTTTGTTATTATTAAGGAATTCAATTACTTCGTTATTGTTTATGATAATCCATGTGAAATTTTCATACTCAATATGATTTAGGATGATATTAAGATGTTTTGAAAAAATGGTTCCAGGTTTCTTCGTGAGGTGTTAGTACCGCAGGTGATATATCTGAATTTAATTGGCTGTTTACGAAATTTTGGATATATAACAATATATGGTAGATTATTATTTGCATTATGGCATTTAATTTTTTTGTTAAGAGCTGAAATTTTTTTCTTAATGGTTATAATATTTGATTTATTGAGTTTGTAAGTTTCTGATGATTTTAATTCCTTATCTAAAATTTCGAGATAGAAGTTAGGCGCGCGAGGAACATATGTCCCCCATTTTCTCTTCCTTTTTTCTACAAATGTTTCTTTCTGAGAAAAGACATATAAGCTGCAAACTAAAGAATAAACATCTAAGAAATGCAAAAAAGAGAAAAATTAATTTTAGATGACTATTTTGGAAATTTTTGTAGAGATTATAAAAACACTACGAAAAATCACAACATTTTACATATATTTCTTATAAATGCTTACTATAGGCTTAATCATAGCCCTTTTGACCATATTTTTGGTTAGTTTTGTCCCTATTTCTTCCACCATATATCTACCTATATTACTCATTCACTTTTGTCCTGTACTGTTGATTCCTAACATAAGATTTTCTGATCTTTTAATTCCATCGGAAGGCGGGCATTGGGCAGCTCTGCATAAAATTTGAAGTATAATACATTTAAAACTGAAATTTTGATGACATCAAGTTATCCTTATCTTATTATTATTATTATTGTGTTTGAAAATTACAAAAGCGTTAATAGTAGACTCATTTAAAAGATTGAAAAAAGAACCATAATCCAATGACAAGCACTTCTCAAGACATCATTTCTCTGGCATAGCTGATCTAGAATATCGACTCTGATTGTCTTCACTGTCGACTAACCTGTCGTGAATAGAAACTGAAAAGTTCATGGTAAATAATTATGGCACAAATATAGCCAAATGTTCACGACTTTACTTCTCGTTTCTTATATGGTAAAACTTCTTTGAATAATTCCCGTATATTTAAATTAATTGCATCTACATAAATTAATTTAGATCCATGTTAACAGCTTTTTGGCAAATTCGAAGGAAGAAAACCAATTATCTTTTGTTAATCTCTAGTTCTACTATTTGTTTAGAAGTAAATTCACTGAAATTCGATAAATATTTAAAAAATTAAATTTTAAACGAAGCAAAGCGCAGGAATTTCACACGGGAAGCATAATAATTCGTCAAGAAAGTAAGCATTATCACAGAACCAGGGAAAGAAGAACGACCAACCGAAAATTCCTATCACACGTTTAGGCGCGCGGATTACACCTGTCCAACGTGTGTTTTTTTGTTCTTATATATCCCGTGCACTAAGCTTTTGAACTTGAATGACTGTGCGATATTGTTCCTGAGTATTTCAAGAACAGATACTGAAAGTTTAATCTCTAAATAATGAATAGAATTGAAAGCGCAGCGTTTTGAAAACTAATAGGGGCACCTG
>BGPR01000059.1:1890419-1907828 GCA_013235015.1 Araneus ventricosus
AATTTCCTTACAGAGCGTGAGTCGTTGATAGAAGTATTCTAAATAATTTGGAATTTTAATCATATTTAGAATATACCACTAATTTTTAATGAATGTTTAGGAATGTTCTTCCTTATAACATTCAATGACGCTTAATTTCCTTATCGTATAGTCTCTAGCGTTTCTGACTTTTAGAAACTGATTTAATCTCCATATTTTTGATAAACATTTTCTACTTCATTGTATACTAATAAAGCTGTGTTTATACAAGTGTTTGTTATTTTTAATATTTTATAGTTTTTAGCTTTAATATATTTCACAATACAAAATTTTAAAATACGTATTATGGAATCTTATCATCCCTTTTTCTCAAATTCAGTACCAGATGGCGTCTGTTATATAGAAACCAAATTTAATCAAAATAGTTTGATTAATTGCTAATTAAATACTGAAAATAATGCGATATTGTATTGCCATTGGAGATACATAACTGTTTAAATATTCAGAACACTGATACATCAGGAAGAGAGTGGAAATTCGATTACGAAATTCTATGTTTACAGATTGGAAACAAGTGAATTTAATGATATTCTATTCACGATTTTAAACAGATTTCAGGAATTACGATGGGCGTTACATTCTCCAGTTCACTGTCCAATATCTTCTTGCACTTTTTTCAGGATAAAATTATTGGAAATCATCTAATTTACGGATACAGATACATAGATGATTTGCTTATTTTAAATTCTGATAACTTATATTTCATTATAATTGTTATCCAAAAGAACTTAAGCTTATTACGAACTCTCATCAAAATAAAGGTACTTTTTTAGATATTAAAATTGAGATTATTAAGCAAAATACTTTGATTGGCCTGTATAATAAAACATCTGAATTTAACTTTAATTGTAAAAGTCTCTGTGATTATCATTCCAATATAGATTCTAGAGTTTTTAGAAACGTAATTTTCAGTCAAGCTAACAGAATTAAAAAAATATGCAATAATAGAAATGGTTTTTTAATGGCTTCCAATGTTTTTTAAAGACTCTTAATGACAACCATTTCTCTTTTAATATTCACGTCATTAAAGATTTTGTCCTCGAAAGCAGTCTGGAATATACAATCTGAAAAAAATGTGTCACAGTCACTAATGCTTAGATGGAAACTAAGGGCTTTTTTTCTCTTAATATGTCTGAATTGGTTTCATTCCCTTGAAAAAAATTACTGTCTCTGCCTCTTCCGTTTTTGTTTCTGCGAATGTAGATGGCTCCATGTTTGTGTTTTTTCCTCTTTTTTCCATTATTTGCTTTCAACATACCTTTTTCCATTGTCCTCTGTTTGGGATTTTCGGGCTATGAGAAGCTATGTTTGGCGTAATGCTAACTTCTTACAGAAAAATTTCCCAGATATTATTTTGAATGCATTTCGAAAAGTTCTTAGCCCTTGAAAAAGTGGACTAGAATGGATTCCTTGTTTTGTTTTTGGTTGTATTCGATTAATTCTGATTTATTTTTATTTCTTTATTTATTTATGTTTGGCTATCTTTGTATGATCTTGATTTCCTGATTTTAATAAAAGTGCTCAAAGAAGAATCAACAGAGGTTTGCAGTTTCGATTTGATTACAAATTTTCTTCTCTATTCCAGAGAATTAGTGCACTTCATTATTGTTTCCTTGGAAGACGCGCTGAAAGGATATAAAATTATACATTCCACATTCAAGGGAGCAATGCATCAATATAAAAAAATTTTTATTGTTTCGAAATGTTTTTCCACATAGTTACACAGTTTTTTTCGTACCGCGGCATCTGGAAGCACAGACAACTGTTTTGCAACATGTTTAACCTCTTTTTGAGATCAAAAGGAAGCCCTGCTAGAAGTGAAACGCTTCTGAAAGGGAAGAAATGAAATTCTCTTTATGTAACAAAATAGCATGTAAAAGTTCTTTAAATATTACATATTTTTTGTTTATATAAGTAAAATTAGAATTTTTACTTTCAGTATCTTTTATTTTTTAGTTCTTTTTATCAGTGGGAAATGCATGTGTGTTTTCACTTATTTCTCACAAATTCCAACAAAAGAATTGTGACTTATTATTTTTCACTTCTTATTGTTTTAGGACAAAATTCAAATTTTAATTTCAATGAATTATACATTTTCTTTTAATTCACTAAATTTTCTAACAGAACAAAAGCTAACTTTACTCCTGGAATCAGCCAATTTTAAGGGCTGTGATTTTCTTACAATCTGGAGACCTAAGTCACAATATTCGCAAAAGTTGAGTATTGAAAAACATGATAAAATATTATATAATAATATTACTGGCCAACATGATATAATATTTTAAATAATGCTTTTCAAAATTGTGTGATCCTTGAATAAGAAGTATTTAATTTTTAAAAATTATTTTAACATTTAATTTTATCTAACAATTTAGTTATTGAAAAACTTTTGTTTTTAAAATTACTGTTCATTAAATATTACTTTTAAAAACTTTTAAAAATTGAAAAAGAGGGAATTTTCAACTGGAATCGAATTTCGTGAAAAATCACGAAATCTTTAACTCTCTGACGGCTTAACCAGCGATTGTCTTTGGTTGGAAGCAAGTCTATTTTTTGTCGAATGCTGTGATTTTCACAAGTTCATATGTTTACTTTGTACTATTATACCGTTGATTCCTATTATACTAATAAAGCTTTGCATGTAAATCAACGGTATTTGAACATGTTTTCGAACGCTGCATCTAAATAGTGATTTTTAAAAATTCGTTAGTCAGAGGGTTCATAGGACAAAAATGTTATAAAAAAGCATTTGATATTTCTTTATATATTAATTTTATATAAAATTGCCCAAAACTTGAGCGAACTTACGGCATCCTTCTATCTTTTTATTTTCTTCTTGTCGCTTTCTTCCTCTTTTTCTTCTTTCTTTTTTGGATAAACATGCATTTCTTTAATCTGTGACATGTTTACGACTAAGTCCTCGGCAATATAATTTCGTCTCTCTGTTGTAAGACTTCTATATTCTGTGTCCACTGGGAAATGTCTCCGATTCGCTGACCGGGCATTCTCATCAAGTTGCCAGATTCGGAACAAAAACAGGAGAAGAAAACCGTTATATTTCAATTCACTTCGTCAGCTCGTCTTAAAATTATTATCTCTTCCTTTCTTCGCTTCCAATCCCCGCCCCCACTACCCACTCCAGATCTAGATTTCTGTTCCAAACTAGGTCACTATCTTCAAAAGTCGAAGACAGATTCTTTTCTATTCTGTCACATACTGTTATTGTTATTTTCCCCCTATTCCCCGGAAGATGGTGTGTTTTCGCTCGTGACAAAAAGTGGAAACTGTTTCCTGTAAAGAATTATTACGACGTGTCACCACCAGCAGCGGGAAAATGATACATTTATTTTCGAACAAAAGAGCGATAATGACAGGGGGAAAATGGCGGGAAAGGAAATGAGCCCCGACTACCGAATCGCACCTCTGTCAGAATGGAACGATGATTCTGCTGAAAACATCGCAAATCGATATTCTTTTAAGATGGAACGGAATATTTTCGAAAAAGGAAGTGTGACAAAGTGGAATTGTGACCTGCGCCTCTCTTCTTCCAGAACTTTCTTTTCCTTCGATTATTAATCGACCCGTGACCACGTAAAAAGTTAGAGAAAGATTCGATTTAAATGTTTTTTGGTCCTATTTCTTGCATTTTGATATCTATATTTGGTAGACCGAGTTTAATTTATGTGGCATTAATAGTAAATGGGCTTACTGGAAAAAGTTCTTTGACGTTTAATATAACTTAATTTATTGCATCCTAATATGGTGGAAATAAGTGACACCCTGGTACGTTATGTATTTCTCATGGAGAATATAAATAATTCGTGAATATGAAGCTTATATGAAGCTGTTATTTAATCCCGGAAAATAAAAACAAACTCAGGATTCTTCATATTTTTTCTCTGACTTTTGGAATTCGGGAAATTAGTAAAAGATAGCTTGAGTTTTCATCGCTTGATTTCATGAGAATTTTTTTTTTGTTTATCACAGTTTTTACTTATATTTTAGATATTAATCTTGAAACTTTCCTAGATTCTGTGTTTATTTTTTAATGATTAACCTGATTTTTAGAAATACAAAATTCTGTGTTTTACTAATAGGTTTTCACTATTATTTATAAGGCAGCTCTGGTTTGAAATAGAGTAGAAATGAAAGAATTTCACTACATAATTTATGATAACAGCATATTGCTTGACTGCTGTTATCATAAGTAAGCCTTATATTTGTGAATTGTATAAATTTTATGGAAATAAATGTTGCTTTCATCATCAAATACAGTTACACAAAAGTTTATGGACAATTAAACTAAGTATTCGAAATACTAACTCCTTTTAGAAACATATAAAAATATAAGAATGAAAGAATATGTAGCACATTTTATTAAAAGACTTTGAAAACTTTTAACTGCACTTTGGAGAAGGAAAGACAAAGAAATCCACCTTCGGCCATATTTAAATTTGCTTACTTTAACGCATTGTTTTAGTGCTGTGGTAGTACTGTACGAAAATAACCTATCCGGGAGAAGAATATTTAAGTGATATTAACGAAACCTAGGCTGGCCAGCTGATTTCGAACTTTAAGATCATTCTATTGAGCAAGATCATTTCTGTTATGCTAATTAACCAAAAGGCTGAATATGAACCAGTTCTACGCAGATGAAAAAATCAATTAAATAAATAAATAAATAAAAATAAAAAGTGACTAGATCGACCTGTAGAGACTGATAGAGACCTAGCCTGTGACCTTTCAAATTCGTATGTAAGCTGCTACTAGACTACTACGAATACATTAAATATGTTTTATTTATGTCAAGTTTTCAAGCTTGAGAAAGAAAGCAGGCAGACGAAAAAAATCAATTAAATAAATAAAAATAAATAAAAAGAGACTAGATCGACCTGTAGAGACTGATAGAGACCTAGCCTGTGTGTGACCTTTCAAATTCATATGTAAGCTGCTACTAGTCTACTACGAATACATGAAAGATGTTTTATGTGTTGCAAGTACTCAAGTTTGAGAACGAAAGCAGGAAGACGGAAAAAAATCAATTAAATAAATAAAAAGAGACTAGATCGACCTGTAGAAACTGATAGAGACTTAGCTTGACCTTTCAAATTCGTATGTAAGCTGCTACTATACTACTACGAATACATGAAAGATGTTTTATGTGTGGCAAGCAGTCAAATTTGAGAAAGAAAGCAAAAATTCATCCACTGATAAACAGTGTTCCATTAAACAGTAATCAAAAAACACATCCAGCTGAAGCAAATTCATATCATCACTTGGCGACTTAAAGTTTGGTAGGCTATTAGCATGTGTATGAATTGATTCACCAATATATTCATCCGATTATTTAATAAAAAAATCATTAAGTTAAATCCACGATTGGGAGCCCTCGAACTGAGATGCATTTCTGCAAACAATCATCTCTAAAACACTGTTAAAGAAAGCAAGAATAATCCTGTTTTCTTCAAAAGGCTTTTCTCCGTTTGGCACATAAGCTGTTCCAACACAAACAGCAAAGACAAAGATTAACACACAAAAAGAAATAAATATAAGAACAAAAACGAAGAAATTATGGAAGGAATATCATGGAATATTGCTAATCATTTCTTGGTTTAAAGTAGGATTGTTCTATTTATATGGTCGGTGTTTTCGAGAGAATATCTGTTTTCAATTAACGTCAATTTTTCGACTGTTATGCAGAAAAAACACCATTTTGAGTATCATTGGGATATTCCGCCTCCTGACGAGCAATATTCCATTTTGAGACGGCGTGGAATATGATGTAGAAATCTGAAAATCTCGGCCAAATTCGTAGAAGGATCATCCAGCTCAAAGGAGGAGAAAATGGTGAGAGGAGTGAAATTTTCATTTCCTCATAACTCTCTTACTATTGAAGATGGAAAGCAAATTTAACTCGGGTGAAATGTCGCCTCATCGTAGAGAACAACTTTTGTGCTGAAAGTTTTTTTAATACCTGCAAGCATTTAGAAGTTAAGGTCTGAAATGTGATTTTCGACTTCTATAACTTTTTGCTAAACTTGTGACAACTGGTTTTCTTTCAATCTGCCTTGTTTCATCCTCATATCTGCAACTTTTATGAAATTAGAGCAGCTTAGATCTCCGGACAAACATAATCTACTTTTCTTTTCGGTTTGCCAGCAAGAATGTTTTTATTTGTTACCATGTTTTTTTTTGTTAAAGCTGCCGTCTTCCTACCCAAAACATCATCCTGCTGGCATTTGACAAAAAAATACCTATTACTTTCATGTTTTGATTTTCAATCTTTCACTGATGAAGAGCACTCGACGCGAAATATATTTCAATCAGTCTATCCCTAACACGAAACGCTGATTGACAGAAAGATTGGATAAACATCACTCCGCACTAAGCTGTCGAAAAAATCTCCTGTCACACTTTCTTCTGGCGAATCTTTCTTGCAAGCGAAAGGAACCTGTCACCTATGTCTGCAACCCGTGTACCTGCAGGCGAAAAATCTTGGAAAAAGGAACTGCAGAAGAAAAAAGAAATATGTTTTTCGATATGTTTCCATCAGGCTTTGAAAATAACTCTGTAGCATCTCTGATTTGAAGGGAAAGTCTGATCAAAATTCAGTACAACTCCTTTCTTTTTCGCTCCAACTGGGTGATGAAAAATGTTTCAAAGACCGTGAAATGCATATCCTCATGCTTGGCTGCGTGGCTTACCTTAGCAAGATACGTCCTCACATATGCATACACGCTGTGTGATTGGTGTAGATTATGGTGCAGAAGGTGGTGGTGCATTTCTAATGCCTTTGCTTTTGAATGGCAGAATTTTTTGGATAAAATATCTGAAAAAGAATTTATAAAAATGGAAGACATGTAGGGAATTTTTTCAATTTTACTTAACACTTTCGAAGTTGAAGAATATTGTCGGTGGTTTGACTGAGTAGATACTGATATTCGTTCCCTGGAAATTTTGAGTTATAAAGAAGTTTATGTCGTGAGCTTAACTTGCAGAGATGGAAAGTGTATAAAATAAATTTAATAAATCAAAATGGCATGTGGCAATTCAGTTTTCTTAAGACATTACTAGAATCAGGTATAAAATAAAATCTTAAATATGTATGCTTAGAATAGACTTGAAACAATGAAACATGAGCCATTTTGCGACAATGAATTCCTTTTCAAATAATTGTTATTTCGAAACTTAAATCCTTTTCAAATAATTGTTTATTTCGAAACTTAAATCCTTTTCAAATAATTGTTTATTTCGGAATTTTTTTTCGAAACTTAAATCCTTTTCAAATAATTGTTTATTTCGGAACTTAAAACCTTTTCAAATAATTGTTTATTTCAAAATTTAAATAGTTTTCAAATAATTGTTTATTTCGAAACTTAAATCTTTTTCAAATAATTGTTTATTTCGGAACTTTTTTCGAAACTTAAATCCTTTTCAACTAATTGTTTATTTCGGAACTTAAAAACATTTTCAAATAATTGTTTATTTCGAAACGATTTAATCGTTTCAAATAATTTTTAATTTAGGAATTTAAATCCTTTTCAAATAATTGTTTATTTCGAAATTTAAATCCTTTTCAAATAATTGTTTATTTCAAAACTTAAATCCTTTTCAAATAATTGTTTATTTCGAAACTTAAATCCTTTTCAAATAATTCTATCATTTATCGATGCATTATCAGGATATCCAGGCTTTATTTACCTGCACGTACTGAAACACTGTGCAGGTTTTTCCGAATTGTCAATATCTGTTGACACTGTTTATGAAATAGATGGAGAGGTTTGAGGCATAATGTTCGGCATGCATTTACTTCGCTGAGATTAGCCATTATCACGCAAAAACTACGTTTGGGAGAAGACTCATAATGCAATTTTCTCTTTCGACATAAGAATTAAAATATAGCAACAATTATTAACATCTTATAGTTATTTAATCCGCAGCATTATTCATTCTACGTCTTCATTAATTAAATTACATTGTTTTGTCTGGTTAATTACATTATTCCAAGCCATAAAAGTACATTTGTTGATGAAATTGAAATAATTCTCGTGCATAAGGTAAGTTCCTGCAATAATAGTTAATATTTTGAAGATGTAGAAGCTTTGGGTAACCAGCATTTTCATTTCGTGTTGGTTATTTTTAAATTATTTTCTTATTAATGAAAAATTAACATTTTCTCATTAGTAAGAATTTATAAAATTTTGAAATAAAAGAATGTCAATCATTTAATATATTTGAAAAAGTGGTAAGATTGTTAAAGTGAAAACGCTGAAAATAAAGCTTTTCAAAAGAATACGATCAATCTACATGATTATGTAATATTTAAATAAATATTCCAAATAAAAATTGAATGAAATCAACAAAAAGAATCGTGTCAATTCTGGCACAAAATGAAAAATATACTATTTATTTCAGAAATGAAGAATTTTAACGAAACTATAAAAGAACATCTTTACATTTTATAAAAAAGGAAATATTTAAGAAGAAAGCTGACTTTATACATAGAAGATAATTACCATAAATTCACATTTCCTCCTCAAATTTTTTTATTTTTATTTATTTATTTAAAGAGAAGCACACTACAGAGAAAACTCCATTTACAAAGTGCTATAAACAACAAACACACAAAGAACAAAAGCCACAACGAGTAAATAAATAAATAAAATGCCCTAGAAAATAGAAAGTTGAACACAGAGAATACACAAAATCATATAAATTTTGCAAACGCATATATAATTAAAAACGTCAACACATAATCACAAAAACATTCAAACACGTTATGATTCTGAAAGTGGTATTTTTTAAAAAAATTAAAAGACCATTTCCAAAAGGCAAGGGTTAAAAAGTCAAAACACGCAAGCACCGAGTCTTCTAAAAGCACACCAGGAGTTTAAAAAAGTAAATACGCACTTGAGATAAAAATAAACTGCAACACTTGCATTTTACTCTGAAATTGTTTTTAAGAAATTTTCACATCCCTTCTCAATCATGTAACTTAATTACAAATTTACATTTATAAACTTTATCAATTTTTTAAAAATATAAGTTGATTCTTTGAAAATGCTTTTGAAGACCACGCTGGCCTACTGGTAAGTTTCCGACTTTACAGGACTGAAAATATTACGACGTGTATCAGAAGTATCCCCGCTAGTTTGGAGTGTTGGTGGCAGCTTCGGTGTCTTACTCGTCATCTGACCGCGGTTTAAAATGACGAGGTCCATCTCAAAATAGCCCTAGTGTTGCTCCTAAACGCAAAGTTAATATAACTAGACCAAACTATACTATACACTCAATACTTACATATCCAATAACATCACACCCAGAACCAAAAAACATTCATTTCTGAAGTTTTAATAGCATTATGTGAAAGAAGGTACTAGCAAATACGCAAGAGCGCCATCTAGTATGGCATAATTGCTTACCACAATTAAATGACTGATTTCTTTTACATAACTGATAATGGATAAAAACTAATTATATTTTTAGTAATATCTATTAAGTTTCGAAAAATGATATTTATGAATTGAAATCATAAACTTTAAAACGCAACTTTCGCTGAAATTTAAAGTTTATTTATTGCAGAGAGGTCGAATCTGTTCATATATCAGTGAAATAAACAGGTTCTTCGAATAAAGAAGGTTACGTTATTTGTTTAAAAATTAACTGATTAACAAAATTTATTAATTTATTTAAAAGAAAAGCACGCTACTGAGAAAATTCCAGTTACAGAGTTCAGGCATAAATTGAATAATAAACACACAGCGAACAAAAGCTGTAATCAGTGAATCTTAAAGATATGAAAAACGTGTTAGAAAAATAAAAGATGTTTACAGAGAATATAAAATTTCAAAACACTAAACCATGAAAAATTTTACGTACCCATAAATAATTTAAAACGAATGCACACAATCAGAAGAACATTAAAAGGGTCAAGGATTCTAAAAGTTGTATACTGTCATATTAATACCATAAAAACACATTAAGGATTTTACAAAACTCAAAACATTAAACCCAAAAAATCTTTCAAAAAGGATTCAAAGGATTTAAAAGTAAAATACACACAACACAAAATCGTTAAAAATACACTAGGAATTTAAAAGTTTAAAGAAGAAAACGCACAATACAAATAAAACTCCAAGTGCAAAAAAGTGAACACAGACGCACAGAAAAACAATGAAAAACGATGCAGCATTTAAAAATTGAATACCGCAGAACAATAGAGCAAAATTGTAGAGAAATAAGTCACTGTTTAGAAAAAAGTTTAGATATTTTTTGCTCAACTCGAAGCAAAAGTCAACAACTGTAAAGGAAATTCATCCCGCGTATTTTTTCAAGCAGCTGAAGTATATCCCTTTTCGAAATATAGATATTTATGAATTGAGAGCGCAGATTTTTAACCCCTAACCGAGATTAAATGTTTATTTATTGGAGAGAGGTCTGATGTGTCAAGAAAATATCAGTAAACATAAACAGGTTTATCGAATAAAGAATACGGTATTTGCTTCAAAAAGAACCTGATTAACGAAATTGTTAAGAAATAACTCACTGTTTGGAAAAGCTTTATATGTATATATAAAATGTATTCGTAATTGTAGTCGCTAAATGATTAAACAGGCCGAGTTATTAACTAATTTCTTTTTATTATGGGAGAGTGAAGAAATGTACGTACACCTTCGTTTAAGTTTTTAAGCCAAAAGAGAATAGGAAATCCCTGCTTTTTCACAGGTAGGGATTTAACAGATAGACAAGTGATCAAAGTGAAGGGAATAATAGCTATTTTTACTATATTACGTAAGTGTTTTAGGGAAAATGCATGGCGAGTTGTAAAAGTAGTGAAACGATTAGGTTACTTTTTACATATCAAAATGAGAGAGGTTTAAGATACGTTTATGAAGAATGAAACTGGAGTTTAAGTAGTTTAATTTAAGACACTTTAAAGTATATATATTAAATCTGAAATAACCTCTCTTAATTTTCATTTGAATTCTAATATTATATATTTTAAAGTCTTTTAATGTATTCCAAAATAACTTTCTAAATCTCCAGTTTCTGCTTCTTTTCCGCTCTGGAGGTATATTAAATCTCTCATTTTTGCTATTTATTACTAAAGAATATTTTAATCGTTCCCACGCAAAACTGCGAAATCAAGCGACATTTATTGCACGCATTTTCCCTAAAACACTTACGTACATATAAAAATAGCTTGGCTATTCTCCTCACTTTGATCACTTGTTATCTGTTAAACCCCACCTTGAAAACAGGATCTTTGCTCACTTTCGGCTTTAAAACTTAAACGAAGATGTACGTACATTTCGTCACCTGATAATAAAATGAAAAAATTTAGAATTTAACCCGGCCCGCTGTTTTTTTAACGACTACAATAACGAATACATTTTATATATATATATATGTAATTTTTTTTAACTTTCTAAATATCTTAAGCGATCCTCATTTAAATGCTTCTAGCTTTCAAGCATAATTAACGTACTACAACTTCCTTTCAAATCCACGAGTTTCGGGAGTCCCTCTCTGAGAATACTTAAGCGTTCTGCGCATTTCTTTCAGTGCCCTTTTTCACGCTGAGATGTAACTTTCACAGCAACGCGCCGACTTCGGTCTCAAACTTCTAAATTCTGGTCAGCTGGAGCTACGTAAAAACTAGAAGTGCTTTAATTCCTATGAATAATAACGTCTGATGCCTAAATAAAAGAAGATCTAAACAAAATTCGTCTCTTCCTTGATGAAAATGGACTGCCTTCTCCTTATATAAAGCCTGATCTTACAGATATATATATATATATATATATTTTTACTCGAAACAACGAAATTGTTAAGAAATAACTCACTGTTTGAAAAAGGTTTATATGTATTTTTTTTTACTCGAAACAAAAGTAAACAAGTGTAAAGAGCATTCATCGCACGTATCCTCTTCCAGCAGCTGTAGGACTATATATCACTCTTCGATATTTATGAATTGAGGGCATGTATTTTAAAACACATTTACTGAAGGCATGCCTAATCTGTTAAACAGGTTCATCGAAGAAAGATGAATGCACCGCTTGCTTAGAAACAAACTGATTAACAAAACTGTAGACAAATAATTCACTATTCGGAAAATTTTTACATTTTTTTTCGACTCGAAACAAAAGTAAACAAGTGCAAAGGACATTCTTCGTGCGCAGCTGGAATTCATCAGCGCGCGTAACTCTTGTGGACAAGGTCGCTCGGATTACGTTGGCACGTCTGTCTGTCCGTCTCAAGGTCACGCACTCGGATGCGTCCATCTGAATTTCAAATAGGCACCAGCCAACAGGTTAATGCTTCCTTTCGAAAAAGAGAAGGGGGAAAAAGAAAAGGAGTGCTTCTTCGGCATTTATGAGAAAGAAAAGACAAAAGGAAAATTCAAAGGCCAAAAAAGAAAACATTTGCAGATGAAGAAAATGGCCTTTTCGGCTTTAGCAGTGTCCTTCAATGGCGATGAAGCCGTCAATAGAATGATCCATCAAGTGATAACTTAAATAAACTACACATACGAAGTGGTTGGGAGAAGTTTAATTGCAAGGTAACCTCGAAGTTTTATTTTATTTTGTAATAACTGATACACGTTCAAGTCAAAAATATTTCGTTCTACAAATTTGCTTGGATTCTTTCATTCAACTAAAATGAATATTTTAATTTGTACGTTTATTACTATCAATAAATAGGGAATGTTATAAAACTCTACTTGAATAAAAGTCATTGCAGTTTTCAAGTGCATAACTTAAAAACGAACACACGACCTGACGAATCGGCAGTCCTTTAGAAGTGAATAATGGCTGATCGGAACCAAATCCTTTAGAAGTGAATAATGGCTGACCGGAACCAAATCCTTTAGAAGTGCATAATATATGCATGTTGTATTTAATTTTATAAAACGATGAATATAAAAGTCAATAAAAGAGTAGTAATGTACAGAGAAATGAACATTAGCAAGTTTGGCGATAATCTTATTGTATGGGAAAGGTATTTTTAACTTATCGTGGATTATTAAAAAAAGATATCTGGTTCTTTGTTGTATAGTAATATAATCTGAAAAGTACCAGAATGAGTCCGATTTGATATTAATCTTCAGTTTAAGAAGTACGTTAGCAAAAAATAGTTTGGAGCATTTTTCTTTCTTACATGAATTTGTGCCTCGAGAAATTTTGAAAAATTATAAAATGTTGAGACCAAACGGTTTATAACAATTTGGTTCTTCAAGAGGTTGACTGGTTCTTCGATGAAAAGAAACATAAGTTATCTAATGATTTGAATATTTAATATTAAATATCAAATACTTTTGCATTTCCGCCTTATAATACTGCAGTATTTAGCAAGAACTTAATGCCTCACTAATTATTAGAGAGAAGAAAAATTAGAGCTTTATGCCTCACTAATGTTATTTTAAAATAATAGTGATGTGTTCAGTAGTAATACAGAAAGCAATTTTACTAAGAAAGAGTTTCTTTTATTCAATAGATTCTGAATTTATTTAGATAATAATTAAATGTTGGTTTATATATGCCAATTCAAAACATCTTAATTATGATTAATTAAGATATAATTCATAGATTAAATATACTGATTATAAAATTACATAATGTAGCAGTTATGAAATGTAAATATTACAAATAAAAACGTAGTTATCATCATTAAAAGTACGCAGAATAATACTATTTAAGACCTAATGGTTGGCAAGAGGAAATGTAAAGTACATATGTACAGTAGCGTGATTTTACTGCTGGCTTGGAACGAAACTCAAAATAAAATCTCGTAATACATATGTACAGTAGCGTGAATTTATTGCTGGTTTGGAAAGAAACTCAAAATAAAATCTCGTAATACATATGTACAGTAGCGTGAATTTACTGCTGGTTTGGAAAGAAACTCAAAATAAAATCCTTTAGAAATGATACATATTGTATTTAATTTTACAAAACGATCAATATCAACTTTCCTATAAGAGTTGTAATGTACAAAGATGAAATTTAGACATAATTTAGACGACGGCGGATAACAGAAACTGACGGTTAAACAAGTGACTGTTAATCCAAGTTTTAATGTACAGTAGTAGCCCGGGAATCCAAAATTCCGGATAATCCGAACACCTTTTTAATTAAGAAGTACGATTTAGAAACAAAATGTTTATTCCTAACTTAAAAGAAGTATTCGAATTTGTCTTTAAGAATGAATACAGCACATGAATGAGTAGAAACAAACTCAGATATCTTCTTTTTACCCTCAACTTGTTTGTCACTGTACCTCGCGAATCGTCGCGTGCTCTTTCCATACGCCTTCACAGAGCACCCAGAGTCAATACTCTATTGCATTTGGTATATCAAGAGTATTTTACACAATTTCCCGGATAATCCGAATTCCCGGAATCCGAACGAAGGTGAGCCCCAATTAGTTCCGATTCAAGGAGTTCTACTGTACTTCTAAATAACCACAGCTTATGACGCAATACACTATAGTAATTGCTGTTGTTTATTTCACACAAGGAGACGTCCCCATAATAAAGGTAAAAAACTACTACAGATCTTCAAAGTCCTCATTATGCATTTTCACGCTCCTTAGTTTCTGCGGGAGATTTTTTCTTCAGATTCGTGACATAATTACACCTCTTCTCCCCTCAGAGACATGAGAGAAAACGCGTCTTTTTTCCGTTCGTGACGCGCGGCAACCCGAGTGCGTCACTTGGCGGAAGTTTAGTCAAGAAAAACGTCGCTGCGTGAAGTCAGGAACCGTTCTCTAATCTAATTACATAATCGCAGAAGTGCAAACTTACACCTACGCTTCCGACGGAGTATCTCAACCGAGATCAATGCGCTCCCATTCTGCACTGGAATCTGCGCTTCCTCAAGAGATTATAAATACTATTTTGAGAATTGTTTACATAGTGAATGACTGTTTAGAGAAATTAACAAAACCATGCTTTTATTAGTGTACTAAGAAGTTGATTTTTTAAAATTTAATCATTTTCTTCATTTTAGTTTTTAATTTATAATTCATTATTATTATCTTTGAATCAATTCGATCTCAAATGCACTACCATGTGGCGCCACTCGTATGGAAACAAAATTTAATTTAATTACTAAACGCCACTCGTACGGATACAAAATCTAATAAAATTAATAGACGCCACTCGTATGGATTCAAAATTTAATTTAATTAATAGACATCAATTGTATGAATTCAAAATTTAATTTAATTAATAGATGTTACTCGCATCAAATCAAAATTCAGTCTAATTAAACGACGTCACTAGATCAAATTTAATTAAACACCTCTCATATGGAATCAAAATTTAATAAAATTAATAGACGCCACTCGTATGGAATCAAAATTTAATTTAATTAATGAACACCACTCGTATGGATTCAAAATTTGATTTAATTATTAGACGCCACTCGTTTGGATTCAAAATTTAATTTAATTAATAGACTCCGCTCCTATGGATTCAAAATTTAATTTAATTAATAGACGCCACTCGTTTGGATTCAAAATTTAATTTAGTTAATAGACTCAGCTCCTATGGATTCAAAATTCAATTTAATTATTAGACGTTACTCGTATCAGATAAAAATTTAATTTAATTAATAGACCTCACTTGTATGGAATCAAAATTTAATAAAATTAATAGACGCCACTCGTATGGATTCAAAACTTAATTTAATTAATAGACACCACTCGTTTGGATTCAAAATTTAATTTAATTATTATATGTTACTCGCATCATATCAAAATTTAGTCTAATTAATAGACGCCACTAGATCAAATTTAATTAAACACCTCTCAAATGGAGTCAAAATTTAATTTAATTGATAGACATCTCTAGTGTGGAATCAAAATATCAAATTAATAGATTAACTGATAACTAAATTTTGAAAATATAAAATTAGTGTATTGTCATCAGGAATTTATAAGTGTATAAAATTTCAAAACTCTAACAGGTCAGAAAGTGAGTGAAAAATCGATCCAAGAATTAAATCCGTAATAAAATGAAAGAAGTCAGATTAAATAAAGGTGTGTGAAAAGAAAATCGAATCCTGGAAGTGACTACTCACTAGTGATGGTGGTTAATGCAAAAAGAACGGTTTTTTACACCCCTGGTTTAACCTGGCGGTTAAAATCTCACAAAATAATAGATATTTGATAAAAACAGGTTTTCGGTTTTTTTTAAAAAAAGCAACGCTTGTGGACATAATTTTTTATTTAATAATAATATACAATATTTAAATATTAATACAATAATTAATTAATGTAATAAGTAATGATTATAAATAGGTAATTAATTAATACAATATTTAATAATAATAAATGAGTAATTATTGCAATAAATAAGTATTATAGACCAAAAATTTTATTAGCATTGTTTTCGCAAGAAATTAATTCATTCGTTCAATATTTATCATCTAGTCATAAAGAATCTTTCAGCAATGTGCTGATCCGTGAGTCGACACCTCTCATCGGAAACAACATCATTCAACGTAGATACTAATCTTTCGGACGCCACAGAACTTCCGACTAAAGATAAATATTTTTTGGCTGCAAAAAACAGACGCCGTTTGCAGACAACATTTTTTATTAGTATTGTTTTTGCGGGAAATCAATCCATTGGCCAATATTTATCTGTTCATTAAGACTCTTTCAGTCATCCGCCAACCAACACACGCCTCGAGAAAGCGATTGTCGATGATTGTCCTAAGATGGTGAAATTCAAAGCTTTACAACTTTATAAATTTTAGTCTAGTCGAACCTATCTTCCGACACGGTTTTTCTCCCGGTTTCTGGATTAAAAATAACCGGTTTAAACCGGGGCAAAAAAATAACCCCCCAAAAAACCGGTTAACCGGAACAAAAAAAAACTAGTTTCGGATTAAAACGGTAGGTTTTCCCCATCCCTACTACTCACCGCTTTACTATCCATGTAAACAGTCTAAAATCGTAGTTCATAATATTTTAATAAATCAAATGGCTGGGCTAATAATAAATCGAATATTAAAGGTACAAATTTGAAATTTAGATACAAAAATTAGAACGATAAGAGGAACGAAATAAGCCCATAAAATGGAAATTGTTATTTTGGTCATTTTTGGGGTATTGTGTCCCCTTAAATTTATAAATAAAATAAAATAATCCATAGACGTTGTAATTTGATACAATAATTAATTGGAATCCACAAACATTCCAATTATTCTTTAGGTTCTCATTTAAATTAAAATGATAATGCAATGTAATGTGTCAACTTAATTTATAAGTTAAAATAAAATCATCCATAGACGATGTAATTCGATACAATAATTCAGTGGAATCCACAAACATTTCAATTATTCTTTAGGTTCTCATTTG
>BGPR01000059.1:1908342-1918949 GCA_013235015.1 Araneus ventricosus
AGTGGAATCCACAAACATTTCAATTATTCTTTAGGTTCTCATTTGAATTAAAATGATAATGCATTCCTAAAACAAAAAATGCCATCTAATTAGATAGATGGAAGAACAAAACAGCTATGGCGGTAAATTAAAAAATAGGCATTACTTTTCCCAAACTCAACTTTAACAATTTTTCCCAATCTGCCAATTCTTTTATTTAGTTCATGTTACGACATTTCCTTATTATATGAGAATTGTAGTAATTATTTATCTCCATTAGTTCGCATAATTGAGATAAATAAAGAACATAATAGATTAATTTATTTATAAAATTGAATTTGTCGTCATAAAAGAACTTCGCCACAAGTTCTTTAAATAAAGGAGAAAACAGTGGAAGAAGAACAAGCAAGAAAACTCGCGATAATTTAGGTAAGAAACTCATTTTAATAATTTTCTAGCTTTTAAATTTCGTAATTTAAAGCAGGAAGGTAATGAAGTGTAATTCTTGAAATAAAAAGAAACAGCACTTAATGGAATATGAGATACTTGAATAAGTCCGTGGTAGTAATGAAAAGAAAATAAACAGATTTTCACTGAATAAAAGGAAATAATGTAAACTCACTCCCTCTGCACCAAGTGGCGAAATCTAGACAACTAGTTTTTTTAATTGGAGCAATGAGTAGAAAAACATTGGGGGGCTGCTTTCTTCTTATTTTAAAGTACAGGATGTCAAGAACTGTTGGACCCATTTCAAAAATTAATTTTAAAAAAACTAATAATGTTACAACTACGGTTTTGGGGCCGTTCAAATATTACGTATTATTTTTGGTATTTTTTGACCCCCCTCCCCCCTTGTCAGGAAAAATAAGCAAATCGCAACCCCCCTCTTATAATTACGTAAGCAAACTGCACCCCCCCCAGTTCTTTTTTTTACAACGCGTATAACAGTAATAATCTAATTTTTAAAATTTTAGGACTTAATTCAAATAAAATACTCTAACTCGGCTTAAAATGGGAAAAAATGTAAGCTTAATTTCCTTACAATTTCAAGTTTAAGCTTGCAAAAATCAAGTTTATTTTTCTTTTGCCAAATTTAACTTTTTTTTTCAAATTTAATTTTTTAAAATTAAATTATTTGTGCAAGTTACAAGAGATTTTCGGAAATAAAGTGATTTTGATGTCTTACGTAAGCATCACTCATACTCCCCCTCCCCCCTTGTCAGCAAAAATAAGCAAATCACAAACCCCTTCCCCCCCTTGGGTGCTTACGTAATATTTGAACGACCCCTTTTTAAAAATTAGATCACATTTGAGCACTTTTTTTCAGACAGGTAACGCGCCGTTACGGTGGTCAAGGGGGTCGCAAATTATTGGACATCACCCATTTCCGAGAACCGTTATCTCGAAAATATTAAAGCTAGAAGAAATATAAAAGCGTGTATTTGTAGAAACTTTTACGCTCTTTAATTTGTTATAAACATATATGCAACCAGTTTCCTTAATTGAACCGGTGACACAATTTTTTTTAGCTGCTTTGTCCGAGAATTGTTGGACCCATTTCAAAAATAAATAAAAATAATAATAATAATGTCACAACTAAGGTTTTTTTAAATGAGAGCGCATTTTAAAAAGTTTTTTCTTTCTGATAAGTAACTCGCTCTCACGGTGTTCAGGGTGGTCGTAAATTATTGGACATCTACCATTTTTGAGAGCCATTATATACGCAAATATTAAAGCATGTATTTGTTGGGAATTTTACGCTCTTTAATTTCTTAAATCAATTCTAATTCGAAAAAACTGAATAGTTTTCGAGAAATTCAAGAAACTCTAAAAATGGAATCCAGAAAACGCTCATCGGCTTCTGCTGATCGGTAGCCATTGTGTATGGAAATCTCTCGCTGTAGCAAATTTAAAAGGCCGTTTTTGTGCGCCAACTATCTGAAAAAAACTTTTTTAATTGCTCTCTCGTTTTAAAAAAACTGCAGTTGTAACATTATTTTTTTAAATTAATTTTTGAAATGGGTCCAACAAGTCTCGAACACCTGGTATATTTCATAAAAAGATAATTACACTGCTCTGAAGATAAATAAACTACAAAAAATTTTCCTACTTTTTTACCATTAAAATGACCTTTCCATCACTGCACATCAAAAAATATCCAGCTGGTCCAAATTTGGCGACTCTCCCCAATATAAATACGCTAAACATTCGAAATTTTTTTATTTCAATTATTTTCTACTCTTTAGTGTTTAATTTGAAATTCGTTATTTTACGTATTATAGTGTCGTAAAATCAATTTTTGTTTCGAATTCAGGTGGAATGACTGATACGGAATCAAATCTAATTAAATGAATAGATTAACGGATAATTAAGTTCCGAAAATATCAAAACAGTTTATTGCCATCGAGAAAACAAGGTCGGAAAATTTGAAAATGCTAACAGAATGGGAAGTGAGTGAACCTTTCTGATATGAAAGAGAAGTTAAGTACAGTTTTGTAAAACCCAGGGGTGTAGTGGAGCCGGAATGCCGTTTCGGCGCTGCCTTTTTTCATCAAAAATAAATGAGAAAAAATTACGAAAAAATCCTGACAAAAGTACGATTTTTATCCCCCAGGTTACAGCATTCCGCACTACTTTCAGAGTGTCTCGGCACTGTTTTTAGAGCGTCGCGGCACTGCTTTTAGAGCATTCCGGCACTGGTTTTAGAGCGTCCCGGCACTGTTTTTAGAGCGTCCCGGCGCTGCTTATTTTGCGATTACACCACTGGTGAAAACGATAAAAATGTCAAAAATGGTGGAGATGCAAAACAGAATTACCGGACTGTGCAAAGTTAATAAATTGAGTTAATGCCAATTGAGTTTTGTTTTACAGCTTTTATTCAATTTGACTGTCGTGTCCTCAAATCTTGATATCGATTTCTTATCCACTTCCAATCGAGTTACAGCTTTGAAATTTAGCACAGTGGTGAGTTTCTGGTGACAATACAATATTATGCAAAACATTTTTCAATCTATACCTATTTTAAACCTAACAAAATGATATTAAAATTTTTTCCCTATATTTGGGCGATAAAGTTTGTAAGCTCGCGTTACATAGGGTTGTAACAACATTATGAAGCTAACAGAGAATACTGTTACAGTCATGGAAAGTCGCTTCCCAGCAATGCAGGTCTTATGGTTGGGAAGAGGGTTTTACAAGGTGAAGCATGGAGTGACCTCAGCGACTCTCGTGGCACGCATGACCTTGGCGACAAACTTGGCGACCATTTTGGCGACTTGGCGACAAATTTGGCGATCTTGGCGACAAATAGATTATTCTCGAAAATGCAACCCTTTTCTCGATATTTCTATTAGGGGCCGAGATCTAGGATTTTCATGAAAATTCTATTTGACGTCACGGCCTAACGGGGAGAGTATATAAGACCGCGCTTGGACCACAACAGCGTCTTTGAACGACTGGTTACTGTGAAGCGTAAACGTCTTCGGAGTTCTATCTGCTGTGTGAGCTAATCAGCTGGTGAGCTGAGCTGAGCTGTTATTGTCGTGACTAGTTATTTGCTGACTGTTTGTGCTGTTAGATATCAAAGCGCTGAACTGTCATTACCTGTGAATTGTTGTCTATTTACATTGGTAATCTGTGCAAGGACTATTGTTTCCTGTACCTGCGCTACGTGTTTTCCTGTATATTTGTAAATAAACCTTCATTCTCCATTACCCTGCGTGTTGGACTGTTTACACCATACACCCACGGAAAGATTTTGTGCAACAATACGCTATATTTCTCGCGCTGCACCGATGAATGACGTGATAGCTCATGTTTTTAATGTTTTCTTATATTGGATAATTCAATAACTGAATTTGGTTTACTATGCCTAACATACCGTGTGTATTCGTGTCAGCCGCCATTACAAAGTAGAAATTGAAATAAATAAAAAAAAATTAAGGTATAAGCTTTAATTCATGCAAAAAAATGAACGCAAAAGTTGAAAATAATTTTTCTGATTACAACAACATGGGGTCGTTCAAATATTACGTAAGCACCCAAGGGGGGGGAAGGGGGTTTGTGATTTGCTTATTTTTGCTGACAAGGGGGGAGGGGGAGTATGAGTGATGCTAACGTAAGACATCAAAATCACTTTATTTCCGAAAATCTCTTGTAACTTGCACAAATAATTTAATTTTAAAAAATTAAATTTGAAAAAAAAAGTTAAATTTGGCAAAAGAAAAATAAACTTGATTTTTGTAAGCTTAAACTTGAAATTGTAAGGAAATTAAACTTAAATTTTTTCCCATTTTAAGCCGAGTTAGAGTTTTTTATTTGAATTAAGTCCTAAAATTTTTAAAATTAGATTATTACTGTTATACGCGTTGTAAAAAAAAGAACTGGGGAGGGGGGGTTGCAGTTTGCTTACGTAATTATAAGAGGGGGTTTGCGATTTGCTTATTTTTGCTGACAAGGTGGGAGGGGGGGTCAAAAAATACCAAAAACACGCTTACGTAATATTTGAACGGCCCCATGCATGGTTCGAATAAAAGATTGGGCACCTTATATAGCACCTTATATTTTGTGTATATTTTCTTAAACAAACGGAATATTCCTAAAAGGTAAAGGCGCCCACGCTTTTATTCGAACCATGCATTTTATTGTAATCAGAAAAATTATTTTCAACTTTTGCGTTCATTTTTTCGCATTATACCTTAATTTTTTAAAATTTATTTATTATGTTTTGTTTGAAAAAAAAAACGGAATAACAGGAAATCTACCTATACGCAAAATATATCATTATTAAAAGTTCCGAGTAACTCAGAAACTTTTTATCCGCAATCAGGTACACCTATTTCTCAAGCTGAAATTCACATTTTATCGCACCCGCACGGAAAAAAACCACCGCGATTGCATATCATTAAGCTCATTTCCATACGTCCGTCACTTCCGCATTCGCTTCGAAATCCCCGAGTTCTGAGAAAAGACACACTCCGTACAAGGTTACTAAAGAAATACATTATTAATGAAACGCGCCTCTCTCGAAATCTGCATACAAGTTCCTCTGGCAGACAAAAACAAAGGGGGAATCTGGAAGACGTAACTCTTCGGTGACGGCCTTGAGCGTCTTCACAATCCGGAAGCGCGCTCGCTAACACTCAATTAGCGAGTCGAGGTCGCTGCGATTAACAACTACGACGTCTAGCGTCACAGACAGACCTCTAGTCGGAATAATTAACTATCGATGTCGGATTTTTACGAGCGATGGGGCACTTTTTTCAAGCGCGTGGCTGTTTTGGATTGGAATGAGGAAATTTAAAACAATAAGTAGTAGAAAGATTGTTATATTTTGAACTACAATATAAGAATATTAATATTTTTACTTTCTCGTATACGAAGTATACAAAGAGAAAGTATTGTGATCGTCAAAAAATTCGAACTCGAGGTTTTGACGAATCTCCACGTTTTAGACCTCCCTGAGTCCGAAAAACACAATTTTGGAATTATGTTTGTCTGTCTGTGTATCTGTCTGTGAACAAGATAACTCAAAAACTACTACGGAAACTAAACGGAGCTACGGAGATGAAATTCGGTATGTGATCTTGACGCATAATTTGTATGTTTCTGTCAAATTTTGGACAAAATCCGTCTACAGGAAGTCTGTCCGCGTTCATGTGAACACTGTAACTCAAAAATTTGATTAGCTAAATGGATAAAATTTGGTACACAGTTTTATCATCAGGAATGTAGGTTTGTATCAAATTTTCCGCCAAATCCGTCAAAGGGTTGACTGTCTGTCGGTCTGTATAATCGCATACTTCTAAACATATAACTCTTAAACCCTACGGCTTGGATAAATGAAAATTGGTATGGCGTATGCTAACATTAATTATAGATCCGCGCTCAATCCAATTTTCGTTTCAATCGGTCGAAAAAAAGTTCAAATCTCGTATCTGTCTTTTCTCATCACACAGTGACGCGAAGCCGTTATTGCGTAATTGCGTGATTCACTTGCGCTAATCCTTTTCGCTTCTACCCACGCCTTTCGCCTCCATGCTTCTAATTCCCAAGCTTTTTTCTCCACTGAGTTAGGGACGCTTTTTCGTTTTACTGCCTTTTAGCTCATTTTTTCTCCACATGTGTTAGGAGTATACGAGAAAGTTTAGGGGAGACCACTCCCGGTGGTTTTACTAATGTGTTTATCAATTCAAATAAACATAAATTTAATGTTGTAATTATAATTTAAATTGACCGGGCGAAGAGAGCTCCTGTTTCAACTCAGCGGCCGTTTTATTCGTATACAGTTACGACCAAAAGCGTTATTCGAATTTCTTAGAATTTGGTAGGAATGTTCCTTGAAGTTATGAAAAGCAACGTATATGTAAGGGTTTTTATTTTTTGATTCCATTTCAAGATAGTGGCCGTTCTGATGGTTTCAGTGTTTAGCGAGTCAATGGCTAGTTTGATACCATTAAAATATTTCAGACATTTTGGTAATGGCGAGACGTTTAATGTTAATTTTGGTAATACTGATAAAAGCAGACATTTAATTGCAATTTTGTGAATACTGATAAAAGCAGAGACATGTATAAAAAAATTCGAATTCGAAAAAAAAGTATAAACTTTTAAAGATTGCGATAAAAGAAGATCTTAGATTATTTTTTTAAAAATTTCTTTTACTTTAGGTGTACTGTTGACAGAACTGCTAGTAAAACAGTTTTAAAATCACACTTTATTAGTAATTTACTAAAAAATAGAATTTTCTTGTCGTCAATTTTTAATTTATTATTCTTCCTTTTGAATTTTACGGAATTCTTAAATCATTTTTTCCCTCAAATTTACCAACAGTCTCCCCTTTCTCAGGGAATCAAAATTTGATTAAATTAACAGATTAACTTCTCGATAACTAAGATCTGAAATTCTTTCTTCTCAAAATCCAAAGAGAGAAATTTAAATCCATTTTCACTTGATTTGCCACTTGGATTTCATATTTTAATTTCAAGAATCACACAAAATTATTCAAATTTATAAGTGTTTCTCTGTATTATACTGAAATGCATGAATTCAGTAAATACTTGTCCCGCTTAACACTTAGCTTCTATAATTGGGTAGACTTTGATATATTTCAAACACTCAGTGATCAACTCGTCCTTCCAATTCAAGTAGGAAATATTCGGATCGGCGATTTGTGGCAATCTTCAAAAGAAAGATTAAATTTTAATTGACATTTGAGTAGCTTCACCCAACTCAATCTCAACAACTTTGTTTAATCCGACTACTTCCTGTTAAACACAGACTGTTATTTGACAAACAGACTGTTACGGTCTTAGGAAATGGGAGTGTCATTCTGCTGTTGACTGTCGGTGGAATCTTGCGTCAAATGCTTAACGAGGTGTCTTCCAGGTAGAAATAAATGTTAACTATTAAAGAAAAGATAATTTTTGATGAAATTAACCAGATTCCATTTTAGTTCCTTTTTCTTAAGAGTTGTTGCACTAAGCGATCATGAAAATTTGCTGTTTCTAAAGAATACAATTTATTCTCGAACAACATTTTAATAGAGGAAGGACGACAAATATGGAATAGGTCGGTTTATCCTCTATTAAGTACTGCAACTTAGTACAAACAATGCGAAACACTATTAAACCGCCATTACGTTAGTATTGTCTGTGCTGTTGTAACTGTAAGTACGTTTCTGTAACGAGCATTTTTGCGTTTGTTGGAAAGTGTCAATTTCGACATCTTATCCTTATTATCATCGCATTTAACTGTTATTTCTTGGTTTGTGATGCTTATGTTGGCTAATAGGACACATTTTAGGGTTTATTTTCGTCTATAATCCATCCAGTATTCGCTTCCTGGATCCATATAGTATATAATCTCCCAAAACAAATGTCCAGTAGGCGATAAATATGGAATACCAGTAGGTTGACAATAGGGAATAGCATTCCATATTTGTAAACTATTTGCTAAAATGCGCTGAAGAATGGTCTCACACAATCTCGAACAACATTTTAATAGAGGAAGGACGACAAATATGGAATAGGTCGTTTATCCTCTATTAAGTGCTGCAACTTAGTGAAACAATGCGAAACCCTATTCAGCTGCCATTACGTTATTGTTGTCTGTGCTGTTGTAACTGTAACTATATTTTTATAACGAGAATTTTTGCGTTTGTTGGAAAGTGTCAATTTCCGCATCTTATCCTTATTATCATCGCATTTAACTGTTATTTCTTGGTTTGTGATGCTTATGTTGGCTAATAGGACACATTTTAAGGTTTATTTTCGTCTATAATCCATCCAGTATTCGTTTCCTGGATACATATAGTATATAATCTCCCAAAACAAATGTCCAGTAGGCGATAAATATAGAATACCAGTAGGGTGACAATTAACATGTTTGGTGACAATTGACATGGTTTTTCCATGATATAATATAGCTAAGACAAAAATCGAAATCCAAACTAAGCGCGCTCCTATGACATCATTCAGAAGCAATCGAAGTCACGTGACGCTGAGAGCCAATGAAAAGCGACCTCAATCCAAACCATAGTAGGATCCGTAAATATGCGTTTTATTCCACTAGTGGAGTAAACCGGCTACACATGTTAACTTTATGGGGAATTAGAAAAACTAGACTTTCAGTGGAAAAGCAGCAGACATTTTCATTTTATACGACAATTTAAGAATATTAATTACAATATTCACATGTAAAGCAGTTGACTTCTTCGTCCGCGCCGCTGCAGCTTTTGTTGGCACAGATAAGACAGTTTTGTAAGGTCTTAGCCCAGTGATACTGGGGTCTGATTAGATATCACAAGACACAGCAATACAGGATATTAATTTTAATTAAGATTTCTTGGATAAGGAACTTCTTACAAGAAATGTACAAAAGTAATGTCATTCAAAAAATCTGCCTAACTCAGGATGAGATAGCGAGAGTCAAAGTCAAAAGTTCTAAACTTGATTCAATTGCAGTTATAGGAGTGAGGTGCGATCGATCGTGCGTCGATTTAGGAAATCGATTGAAGAAAACTGCTAAAGTTCAGTAAAAGTTCAACTCAGGGCGAGTTCAAAATACGATGGCCGGAAATAGAAATTTGAGGGATTCTACCACTCAAATAGTTGAAATAACTTCCAAAGAGTTATGTGGGTTACCAAGGTAGGTAATTGGCAGTGAGGTATTGCACGCTCACTATTCGAGAACAATTCCGAAGAATTCTAAGATGCTTTCCCAGCTCTCTAAGAGCTATTCAGCCAAAGGTTGGCTTTCGGTTTTCACGGGCACTAGACGCCCGTACAAGTACAGAGTCTCGAGCTGAGACCTGACTTCAAAATCACCGATCACGAGAATCGAGATTCGAATCGGAATCGGACTCCGAATTCAATCTCGTCTCAATCTCCTCGTCTCGAGTCTCCCTCCCTCTTGTCGTCTTCCGAACTCCAACTTAAAAACCCCTTTGACCACCCCCTCTGAGGCTTGGCCGAAAGGTTAAGTCTCAATGATTTGTCCGGGCGACGAACAATTTAACCAACCTCAAACATGCGCTCCCCTTCCCATTTCATCATTGGAGAGAGTCACAACGTAATGAGTTCTTCTGTCGGTCACCTGGGCGGTCTCCAAACGGTCAACTCGGCACGGTCCCCTTCAAACCCCTCCGGGTTATGTAATATAAGGTCGTTTTTACGACATTGCGGATTCTTCTCTTCTAGCTTTCGGCGAGTTCGTTGGGGGTCTGGTCTCGTGGGAACTGTGTTCTCCGGGGACACAACAGTTTCTACATTGGATTAACTCTTCTAATTTATTCAACTTAGAAAATACATGGTTAAAATATAAACAATGAACGTCTGATGTATTTGATTGTCCTTAACGGAAGAATCATCATAACTGTCTGGCCAGTCTTGCGCCACTTAAAGTACTCGGTTTTGTCCCTAATGCAGAGGCTATAGAAAACGAAATAGAACCACGCAACTATAGTATTAAACCGTTATTGTGTGATAGGATTTGAATCCTTAGTAATATAATATGTTGGACTAAATACAGTTTTTATGACTAATGATTATTAAATAAGGATAGATTAAAAATGAACGAATATTAGAAAATTGACGTCTGAAAACAAATCCTTCGCTGACGCTGTGAGTTCCATAGCAACAACACGGCCATTATGACCATTCTTTGTTCTTGACTAGTGGAGTGTTATTCAGAATATGACCACTAGAAAGGAGAACTAATAGCGCAAGAATCAAGTTACCCGGTTTTACCCCACTCTCTTTCACATAGTTCACGGTGTAAATATTTCGTATAATTACATGTGCTAACCACAAAATTTTATACCTGAATTCATTATGCCAAACAGGCAATCGGCTACTTATTTCAAGTGCGGGAAGTTAGATATTCTGGTCGGCTAAGACCGTAGTGAAAGGAGAGAGTGGGATCTTTATCTGTGAAAACCAACAAACAGTACTTCTCTTGTTTCGACCAGAAAAACTTAATAGTAAAAATATGTCCCCTTGCATACACACCGTTTTAGATCGGTCGACTTATTAAATGCAGCTAATTAACTTTGAGATATCTTTTCTCAGAAATGAGACCCATGGGATTGGTTTATTTTTAAATATTTATCTGTTAGAACTACAAAAAAT
>BGPR01000059.1:1940310-1970648 GCA_013235015.1 Araneus ventricosus
GAATTCAAAAATCGGTTTCAGAACTTTAGAGATTTCTGTCCAAAACTAATATATTGAAAATATAGGTATACGCCAGACACAGAAAACAAATGACTCAATTTTTAAGTGTTCTCTTCTACTGCCATGGTACTTTTTAAAAACAGATATATAAATGCTTATTTTTCTCGATATCATTAACTTGAAAGCTCGCCGGTGATCAGCGACATTGGTAGAGATTAAGCAGTTGGTGAATCTCGTAATAATATTACTGCTTTAATATAGGTCATTCAGTTTGGTTTTGTTCCACATTTTGTACTCGTCATTTCTATTCTTATATCCAATCTTAATAAAGTGTATATGATGTCCAATATTTTTTGTGTAGTCGATTTTCTGAATTCATTCATGTTTTATTTTAGGTTGCTCTTTTATTTCTGTTTAAAACAATACAGTTTGTTGAGTTTTGAAAACTTGAAGAAACTGATGAGTATCATTCCGTAGAATTAAGAAGAACTATTATATATTTCTTCCGTTTAATTTTTTTAAAAATACTTCTGGAGCTTTAAACTACTGTAATTCTTATTTACAAAATATGCATTCCAGCAATCAGATTTCATGCACAGTTTTAAAAGAAAAATACTTAAATCTTTCTTATTTCTCCAAAATTCTTTAAATTCACAAGAGTTCTAAATTCTGTGAAACTTAAGATTCCAAGGATCGCTTTATTTTAAACAGCTGAAAGAGACGAATCCTAATGAAGGAATCATTAATCAAATTAATGCAAATATGCAAATAAATGAAAATAGTTTTTCGGTAACTTAATAAGATTGTAAACAAATATATTCCACCATAATTTATCTTCAAATAAATATGCTCACCATTAAGATATACACCATCACTGAATTAGAAAGATATGAAAACAAATTAATTAGAAACAGTTAAGAACATACTTTAGTTAGTGAACTAAGAAGTAGAAACTCCTCTATTTTCATTCTTTAGACTTTTATTTATGATTCATTATATTATTATTTTTGCAATCTCCTAACCATTCTTTCACAAATTTACTACCAGATAGCGCCAATTGTATGGAATCAAAATTTAATTAATTTAATTAAATTTCAAAATTCCATTTTTACAAACATGAAACAAGGCAACTTAATAAAAAATATTCATTAGCCCTTGAACTTTAAAGTTTCATGCCAATTGTTTGGAATCAAACTTTAATGAATTTAATTGGCCAATTTTAATTAGTTTATGAAAATGTAAAAAATGTTCAATTTCTTCGAAAACACGCAAATGTACACGATTTCAAAACTATACTATATTAAGAAGTGAGTTGAAACTCGACTACAGAATTCTATTTATACAAACGTGAAACAAGACAACTTAATGGAAATACAGTCGACGCTCGTTATAACGACCCTCTGCGTCCCACAGCAAAAGGTCTTTATAACGAGTGGTCGCTATAGTGGATATAATTAAAAAATGTACACATGCACACTCAGCAGTTCCGTAAAAATAGGCTATTTTTAAAGCGATTCCAACTAAATACTCAAATTATTTTTTATCATCGGTATTCAAAATAAAATTTTATCAATTAAAAATATATTTCTAAAATAGATTTTAAAGTAGAAAATAAAAGATTTTTGGAAAAATACTGGGAAAAGTGGCCGCTGAATTCGGACGTTGTATTGTGATTAGACGACACTGGACGGTCGTTATACCGGAAGTAAAATAACACAGAGTGCATAGGGAAACACAGTTGGGGATTTTATCACTGGTCGTTATAATGGAATGGTCTTTGTAATGAGTGGTCGTTATAACGAGCGTCGACTGTAATACGCATTAGCTCTTGAACTTTAAAGTTTCATGCCAAAATACACACGCACACTCAACTAACAATTGAAGTTCGCCTATATATAATAGCATTAGTCGAATTAAATACTAGATATAGTTCCCCCAAACAAATATTCCTTTTCACTTAAATTGACAATCATAGACAAACCAATAATTTTGGTTACAATTCACTTAATCACAATCATGTTTCCCCCACAACATAATTAATCACTTTCCAAGACATCAGAACTGGAGTACATAATGATGATATTAAATCCACATGCGATTACTGGACTCCAGAGGTGGACAGTGCCTCGGACAAACACCTCCAGAGCGAAGCCCGATGAAATTCTAATAGGGGTAGAGCAGGCCTTACGGCAACTAATGTGTTTCGGGAGCGATTATTTGGTAATTTTCGGTCCTGTAATGACTGGAAGGGGGGAGAGCTCGGAAGTTACCAGTTTCCTGCAGGTAAAAGCTGATGATTCTATAGCTGGAGATGATTCACAGCGTCAAAGGCAACTGATGGCTGACTAATGTATACGGAACCGGTTGGTAACTTTACTCAGACGAGAGTGGTGTTGCATTCAATATTTCACCTTGGGGTCGTGTATAGTCGTGGCAAAGACAACAGTATTGAACAGCTTTCCTCTTGAAATGTCACTTGCTGAACACTCATTTGAGTTTGAAATGCCGAGATTAGTTGGAATAAGTATGCCCAAAGATTGACACATGTATAAGATCATTACTGCTATAAATCTTTAATAATTGTATTGCTCATAGTTGTCAAATGAACATGTTTTACTGATGATTATCAGGTTAGACACACCAAAACGTCTCTTATCGATTTATTCAATTCCTACTATTAGTTCACACTCTCCCTATATTGTTCAAATTTTGCAATCGATTTTAAACTAACTTCCCGATGAGCTGGAGACTCGAAACTTTAAACATAGCTCAGAACTAGATGGCAATGCAATATTAATTCGCTTTCTTGTCTGTCTGTCATTTCATATTTTGCATGACGCACGCGCAGTACGTTTTTCATTATATCTCGAAAACTATTAACATTACAGACTTGGTTCTTGGGTATATGGATGACCCATGGGATCATCCAAGCACTCCCCCATATTTTAGCCATATCTTTGCGCATGCGCAGTACGTTTCTCATTATATCTCGAAAACTATTAACATTACAGATTTGGCGACTTGGCGGCAAAGTTGGCGACTTTGGCGACAAAGGGAATTTTCAAGATTCATTCATTAATAAAATACTTTTTATTCATCCACTGCAGTTCAAATACATTTTTTAAAACTTGTAGTGGATGACACTTGATGTTAATACAGTTTTTTCAAATATTAATTTATTAATTAAATTTAATTAATTTTGGTTTTATATGGAGAAAAAAAATTCTAAATTAAAATTTTTCTTTGTTGACCTAAGTAGGAATTGACTTAAAAAAATTATATTACTTGTTATTATCAGGTCACATATTGCGTTTATCTATGTTTTTGTAGTCTATCTTTCGTGTTGTGTTTTTAGCTAATGTTGTATAAATATTATGGAATTCAGAATTTTTACCCACTTTTAATAAGTTGATATCATTGCAAAGATGGAATTTTGTAATCAGTCTTTCACTTTTTTTTTCTCTTGATGTTCTAGATTTCTGAAGTTTTGCACATTTGCAACTGTTAATCACGCATTGAAACGTATTGATACATTCGCACAATCCTAGGAATGCACTTAGTATTTGAATTTCGTATTTGTTTATGAACTTCTAGAAGCGAAGGACTCCGAACTAGAGATGGCAGTTATTGCAAAAACAACCGGTTTTTGGTTAACCGGCTTTTTTACTTTCTCGTATACGAAGTATACAAAGAGAAAGTATTGTAATCGTCAAAAAATTCGAACTCGAGATTTTGACGGATCTCCACGTTTTAGCCCTCCCTGAGTCCGAAAAACACAATTTGGGAATTATGTCTGTCTGTCTGTGAACACGATAACTCGAAAACTATTAGAGCTACGGGGATGAAATTTGGTATGTGGTTTTTAACATAATTTGTAGGTTTCTATCAAATTTTGGACAAAATCCGTCCACGGGAAGTCTGTCTATTTGTATGTCCGCGGTCATGTGAACGCTATAACTCAAACACTTGAATAGCTAAATGGATAAAATTTGGTACACAGTTTTATCGTTATGAATGTAGATCCGTATAAAAGTTTGGGCCAAATCCGTCAAAAAGAGGCGCTCAAATTGCATATTCAATTTCTTTTAATTCGATTCTCATGCGCATGCGTCTTGGTAGCAATCTGTTATTGTTGTAAATTTTATTTACAACAATAAATAATGTTTTCAAGCATCAATTGTTAAAAATTTTTTTATTGTTGTAAATCAAACCGATCTCATTATTTTAGCATTATTTTTTATTCACGCGCTTTTGCAATTGTTACCGTTGTGGTAGTATAAATTGTTTTCTTGGGAACTCAATTCCAAAGCAGAATTTTCGCTTTAGTATTCATTGCATTGCCTATTTTATCGCGCCTGCTTCAAAGTAATATTTTTTTTGAAACGTGGCAACAGATATTTGATTTCAGGTTTGTTTGTTTTTTTGTTTTTCTTTCTCGTATACGAAGTATACAAAGAGAAAGTATTGTAATCGTCAAAAAAATTCGAACTCAAGATTTTGAAGAATCTCCACTTAGAAAGTATACGAGAAAGTTTAGGGGAGACCACTCCCGCTGGTTCTACTCAGGTTTTAACCTGGCGTTTAAAACCGCTGAAATAACCGGTTTTCGGTTAACCGTCTTTTTTTCATCTCAAGTTTTAACATGGCGGTTAAAACCGCTCAAATAATCGGTTTTCGGTTAAACGTCTTTTTTCACCTCAGGCTTAAACATGCGGTTAAAACCGCTCAAATAACCGGTTTTTGGAATAAACGGTTTATAAAAAACGAAACAAAGTTTGAAAGAAATTTATTTTATTTATAATAATATACAATAAGTAAGTATTAATACAATAAGTAATTAATGTAATAAGTAATGATTATAAATAAGTTATTAATACAATATGTAATAATAATAAATGTATAATTATTACAAAAAAGTAAGTATTACAGACAAAAATTTTTATTAACATTGTTTTCACAAGAAGAAGATTGGCTATTACTTTATATTCCTGTTTTAATACATCATTAAACAGCCTCTGTGACCTATGGGTAAGGACTCTGAGCAAGGGATGGCGGTTATTGCAGAAGAAATACGTATTTAGGTTAAACCGGTTTTTTTTAACCTCCGGTTTCAATTGGCGGATAAAACCGCTCAAAATAACCGGTTTTTTAGTTTAAAATACTGGTTTTCGGTTTTCTGTTTTGAAAAAGCGACATTTCTCGACATAATTTATTATTAATAATAATATACAATAAGTAAATATTAATACAATAATTAATTAATGTAATATGTAATGATTATAAATAAGTAATTAATACAATATGTAAAAAAATAATAAATGAGTAATCATTGCAATTAAGTATTATAGACAAAAAATTTTATTAACATTGTTTTCGCAAGAAATTAATTCATTGGTCAATATTTATCATGTAATCTGCTCATAAAGACTCTTTTAGCAATGTGCTGATCCGTGAGTCGACACCTGTCATCGGAAACAACATCATTCAACGTAGATACTAATCTTTCGGACGCCACAGAACTTCCGCTAAAGATAAATATTTTTTGTTAGAAGAAACAGACGCCGTTTGCAATCAAAACTTTTTATTAGTATTGTTTTTGCAAGAAATCATTCAACTGGCCAATATTTATCTGTTCATAAAGAATCTCTCAGTCATCCGCCAACCAACAGACGCCTCGTGGAAGCGGTTTTCTGTGATTGGCTTAAGATGATGAAATTCAAGGCTTTATAACTTGGTAAATTTTAGTCTAGTCGAACCTAAAATCGAGCCTATCTTAAGACCCGGTTTCTCCCCCCCCCCGGGTTTTAGATTTTAAAAAATAACCGTTTTAACCCGGGGCAAAAAAATAACCGATAAACCCGTTAACCGAAACAAAGAAAACGGTTTTCGGTTTGAACCGGTAGGGTTTTTAGATCCCTACTCTGGACCAAAGTGTTCTAAGATCGAAACCCGATTCCAATGAAAATCCACCCGGTTTTTGGATTTAAAAAAATAAGCGGTTTAAACCGAGGTAAAAAATAACCGAAAAACCGGTTAACAGAAAAAAACGCTTTTCGGTTTAAACCGATTGGTGTTTTTCCATCCCTACCCCAAACATCTGACGGAAATTTAGTAAGAACAATTTTTTATCTGCATTACTTTCCTCTATATATAATTCTCATTTCAAGATCAAAATTTGAAACAATAGCAATTGCTGCAAACGGATAAAAAAATATTCAAATTTCCTTCCAAAACTACTGAAACGATAAGGTGATTTGCAATAATACAAGCCTATTCAACCCTCTGAAATTCAAAGAAAAAAATGAGAAATGCACGTGTGTGTATTATAATTGTTACTTTATCCGCTTCATCGGCACTGAATTAAATTACATTTAATGCGGAAGCCATTTGTTACTTTTATTGAAGTTCCATTTGAATAAAACTTTATTCTTCTTGAGTCAACATTAGAAATATAACAGTGAATTTGAAGCTTAGAAATTTTTTGAATATTTATGGAATTCATTTTCTTAAGGGTACTTTGAAACTTAACGTAAAAATGAAAATAATTATTTGAATAAAAAGAAACATTTAAACGCTAATCGGTTCTCGCTTTGAGTTGCAATGTTTCATTTATTCGGAAATACATTTTTCATAATGTTCTCGCATTAAAACGAAGAAACGATATTTCTTACCTTCTCAATTTAACTTCATGTATTTTTGGAGCTAGTGACAATTTGATCATGTTACTTGGTACTTTATAAAAGAATTTTTCTGCAATAAGTCAGTCATAATAAATAAAATATAAAATATTCCTAAATCTGAATTAATTTCCCCCCTGTTTTAATATCTGAACAAATTGTAAGCTTAATAACTGACATTTTAATTTACGAGCATTTTTGACAAATTTTATTGCCTGTAAAAATGCCAGATTGCTTGAACTTCACTGGTTCTAAAGAGATTATTACGGCAAATTGCCTGGGATAATAAAGTTTAAAAAATTCTCTGGACTTTATTTCTTAATTACTTCGATTCAAATCAAATAATCTCTTTAAAATATTAACTGGAAATTCTCTTTCAAGAAAGTTCAGGAATCATTACTAGCGACGGAAATTACAGTTTTTGAACTTTGAATTTAATAATTTTACTCGCGACAAATAAAGACACGAAAAAATGCTGAATAAGCAGAAAATATAGAAAAACATAAGAAAGGCACAGTTCGGGTCCGGGGCCGTAGATTTTTCTTGAAAACGTCGGGATAAAATCATAAAACAAGTGTTTCGTATTAATATGAATTTTAATTATCTTTCTCTTTAATACACTATTTATACAGAGTGGTATAATGGTTACAGAATAGATAAATCATAAGCTACCAGAGACCCTTGCTAAATTGCCATGAACTTGTGATTTATCTATTCTGTAACCATTATACTGCTCTGTGTAAATATTGTATTAAAGATATTGATAATTAAAATACATATTAATACGAAACACTTGTTTTATGATTTTATCCCGACGTTTTCACGAAAATTCTACGGCGCGGACCCGAACTGCGCCTTTCTTATGTTTTATTTAGAATAGCTTTTGATGGCGCCATCTGTTGACAGTATATAGAACTACATTTCGCGTATGCGCAGCAAAACATTATTTACTACAAATATTCACATTTCCCGTAATATTCAAATTTTTGTACAATGTTTCTTTTACATATTGTCAAGTATTCTGTAAGTTTCGTACAATTCGAAAGAAAACTCTGCATGTTATAATGAAAAACATGTGGAATTTGAAATTTTCAATTTAATACCGATTTTTACTTATATTCTGATGAAGATTTTTATTGTTTCACTTTGGGTCCTAGTAACACTCCTCAAGGTCTTTAAAATGACACCAGAATCAACCTCCTAGCTAAACGCGTTTCCACGCTACAATTGTTTATAACTTTACATAAAGCTAATTCATAACAATCACACGCATGCACCTACACTGTACGATGACGTTGCAGGCAAAACAAATACTATGCGACAAACTCGTACAGATATGATCTATCCGTTGTGGGGTCAACCATTCTTTTCGCATTATTAGTCTCGTAGTTATTAGCGATTCAAATCTGACGGTATTTTGTCACACCAAAAAGTTCGACCGACTATCACTCTAATGAGCGGAAAGACGTTTTTAAGTCAATAAAAGGCATTATATCATACTATCTTATCATACTGACATTTTTGAAATTAGTGATATTCGTCGCATGGATTAGTTGCCAGATCTCCAGACCCAATCCCAATCGGTCATTTCAAGAACGCGTTGGGATCATACCTTGCAGCAACTATTTATTGTTAGAAAACTGTAATGTTGCTTTTCCTGCTATGTTAGTTCTCTGATTGGAAAGATACATTTACAGAGACTTTTATTGGATACGGGCGGAATGGAAACCAATGACACCGACTCTGGCGACCATTTTTTGCAACTTTGTGACAAATTTTTCGGCTCTGGCGACAAAATGAAGGTCCCAGAAAATTCTGGAATCGTGGTTCTATCTGTCATAGGAACCGAAGTTTGGATTTTTCTAACGAAATCCATGCTATGCACGCTTTTTCAGAAAGTTATAAATAGAGAAGGATAATCCCTTTGAGGGAGAATCACTTTCGAGTTTTGTCTGCAGTGCAAGCTGGTAAATTGAGCGTTGCTGAAAATGCTGTTGCTGTTTTTTCTAGTGATTTGCTGCCTGTTTATGTTGCTAAACTGTGTAAGTTTTGTTTATTCCTGTTATGTGTGCTTCGTCTTTTCCTGAATATTCGTGAATAAATCTTCGTTCTGCTTTATCTTTCTTGTTGGACTGCTCCCACCGTACATACACAGGAAGATTTTCGTAACAATATTCGTACATAATTTCATAATTATCTCAATATTAGTTCTCAAACGTTCTGCAAATTCTTTAATTTTTAACATAAACGTATATCAAAGCATATTGTTACGAAGATGTAAAGTTGTTTCCATAACATACATCTTGGCGTCAAATTTGGCGTATTTTGACGACTTGGTGACAAAAGGAATCTTCTAGAAAAATCCTGAACTGTGGTCCTATCTCTACTCGAAACCAGAAATACCACGAACCTTCTAGATATTACATCACTTCCTACGAGCGACGTCACTTCCTGTTGAAAAGGTATAAAAGCAAGCTCTCAAACCAAGCTAATCAGTTGGAATTTGAGCGCTATTGAAAGTGCTGAGATTTATTGGCGATCTCTGTTGATTATTTGGTACTTACGTATTAACGCCATTGAGGCTACAGATTGGTGGTAATGGGCCAATAAAGAGCAATCTTGTTTACAAAAACCGCCAAATTGGCGGCACTTAAAAACCGCCAAATTGGCGTTAATACGTAAGTACAAAACCGCCAAATCTGTAGCTTCGGTGGCGTTAATACGTAAGTACCGATTATTTTTATAAGTGCTGTTCAGTTTTGTTAAATGTGCTTTGTTAGTGTTTTGCTGAAATCTTATTAAAATAAAGATAATTTATTTTTTATTATCCTGTTTGATGGACTACCTTGTTCACATACACCCAGAAGACAATTTTTGTAACAAATCGTTACGCATCTTACATCAAAGATGTATCTCCACTGAACTGAAAATATGCGTAAAAAATCTTTAAAAATAATACATAAATTACGTCCATCTGTTCGCTAGAATTCACACATTCATTTTGATCATAAAAATGTTTACTTCTTTTCGCTTAGTACTAAGAAAAACAAATTCTAAATTTCATAATTATTTAAGATCAAACTAAACCAAACAACGCATTATTTTGTTTATCATCATATTATAATTCGAAAAGAATGAAAGAATAAGGATATATTTGCATAAAAAAGGCATACGTGAACATAAAGCATCGAAAATTATATTTTAACAAGTATTGTCAAATTAATAGATGTCGAAATAAAGAAATAATAAGTTAAATGTTCAGAAAGGTGTTTAATGCACAGAGGTTATATTATGGCTGTTTATAGCAAGCAATCAAACTTATAATCTTATGATTTGTTTTTCCAAATGTCGCTGCTTTAATGCTTTGAAAGAGAGGACTGAATTAACTTTTTTAATTTAATCATTTATTAAACCAACTTAATTAAGAGCAACGTCTCTCATTTATTTTAGTATTTTCCGACGAACTTGAATTAATTAACTTTTTAAAATTAACTAGTTTTCATTCGCTTAATTACTGTTTTTGCAGTGGATGATTAAAAGTAAAATATTATAATAAAATGTAATTAGAAAACCAAATGTAAAAAGAAAAATATTTATATTCTTTTTTAAGCTACATACTGTGAAATATTATCATGTTTAAAATAATGTGAAAAATTTAAGTCATTAAATTACCGAATCATAAAGCAAAGACTCTTAAAAAAATTGTTTGAGGATATAAAATTTCAGGATGTATTTATGTAATTTTGATCTTTAAACTTTTTCTCATACATTTAATGTTATGAGGTTATTCAAATTTTTCTAATTCTTTTGGCCTTTTATCTTTTGAAAGAAACCCGTTTAATTAGTTTAGTTTAGTTATATTAACGTCCCGTTTTGAAGCAACACGAGGGCTATTTTGGGACGGACCTCGTAATTTTGAACCTCGGTCAGATGACGAGGACGACACCTGAGCTGGCACCCCCCTCTCCAAACTTCCACGCCACACCAACGGGAGGACGTTTGACCACTACGTATGATTTAGCGTGCAACAGGCCCCATACACGGCGGATCTTCAGTGGAATCGGGTCTCGAACCTGGAACCCTCCGGCCCCAAAGCCGAGACCTTACCACTAGGCCACCGCGGCCTCGAAACCCGTTTAAATTACGTTTATTATTACAAAAACCTTTACTAAAGAAGAGAGTAGATATTAAAATAAGAATCTTGCATATTAATACGCGATTCACATCCAAATACATTGTTTGCGGTGACGGTACTACTTAAAAACCCTCGAATAATGAGTTATAATGATTAAGGGTTTATGTGTCGATTTGCATTCGTAATTCACATTCATCATATATGAAATCATATTTATAATCATGTACTTTAGAATTGCTGTCGGCTATTATTTTTTAAGCCACTGTATATTTTACTGTGTTATTTGCCATACGCATGATAAAAGCAGTTCCAGAACAAAGACTTCACCTGTCATTCAACTCTATAAGAGCAACGATTACTCAAAAGCATGTAATTATATTCCGGAATAAATAACTGGTATTAGGTTCATTAAATATTTACTTATCAGATAAAGTTCCTTTTCCAAATCGACACTTCATCTGGTTTAAATATACTTGAATTTCCATCTGCATGTTTACAGTTATTTGGCAAATTATTGGATTTTAAACTCGATTGTAGAGGGACGAGACTCGTGTTTATATGGAATGCCGCTGTTGAAGAATTAATTCAATTTCAGAAACCATTTTTATTAGATGGCTAAGTTCCACGACACAGTACATTAAAAGGTACAAGACGCAAGACAGAGAACAACAACACAAGACAAGTGCACAGAAGAAGAAGAGAGAGAGGCATCATGGGAAAAACCCGGATGGCTCTAGTAGCGCCACCTACCATGAAGAGGAGAAGGCAGTGAATTGTAACCTCTACACGGTTAAAAATATCGCTAATGCATGAAGAAAATGGCTTTTACACGAAGTAGAATATCAATCATAAGTAAATACGACTATGTTTAAAGTACGATTTTGTTAGAAATTTGTTTTCAGGTGTTAACGAAGTTTCCTGAAAATCCTCATTATTTTTTTCACAAAAAGCCGAATTTAAAAATTACTCCACCAATCTGCTTCAAAAACTTGAAAAATATCTTATCATGAATCTGTCTATGAATTGGATGCCTGTATTTTATAAATTAAAAATGAAAACGCAACAACTTGAAGGGATGCGACTAGATAGATGGTGGCAGAGGTGAGATACATATGCAAGTGATAAAAAGAACTGACAAAAATAAGCAAAATAAATCGTTTATGTATCGGACTGACGACAAAATTCTTAGCGACACACACACACACACACACACACACATATATATATATATATATATATATATATATATATATATATATATCAGTTTTAGGTTCGTACTTACTTTTATTTGTATTTCATTCAAATTCTTGGTTTATCATAATGTTCGGGGTAAAGGACAGTGTTTTTTAGCTATATGCCAACACTGTTCGCAGAAAACATTATGATTTCACTAATTTTTTAACGGTTCGTATAGATTTTACTTACCCTGATGAGCATCTATACGCTTTTACCGATTTACTACAGTCTCTCCATTTTATTTTAACATTTTTTGACTTTCATGATATGGATATATATATATGTAGCGATTAAGGGTAGTTGGAACCCTAAGTCCGTTAACCCTAAACCTATTACTTCGATGTACCTTTTCTCAAAATCTGGTATAGATTCATGTTTGAAATTTTTTTAACAAGTAAAATACATTTTTCTCATTATAATAAAATTATTTTTTTTAAAAATCCAAAAATTATTTTTTTACAAATTTTTTTGTGTCAAAACAAAAAAAACGTTCAATTGGCCACTTCGATGTATCTTTTCTCAAACTCTGTTATAGATACATGTTTAAAAAATTTATAGAAGTAAAGTTCATCTTTCTCATTATACTTAAATGAGGTTTTGGTTAATTTTTAATTTTTTATAAATTTACAAAATATTTAATTAGACATAGTGTAATTTTACCCTATTTTGACACAAAAAAATTGTAAAAAATAAAGTTTTGAGTTTTTTTAAAAACCTCATTTCAGTATAAGGAAAAATGTGTACTTTACTTGTATAAAAATTTTCAAACGTGTATCTATAACAAATTTTGAGAAAAGGTATATCGAAATGGCCAATTTAACATTTTTGGTTTTGACAGAAAAAAAATTTGTAAAAAATAATTTTTGAATTTTTTAAAAATAATTTCAGTATAATGAGAAAGATATACTTTACTTGCATAAAAAATTTCAAGCATGAATCTAAAACAGATTTTGAGAAAAAATACATCGAAGTAACACTGTTAGGGTTAACGGACTTAGGGGTTCCAACTCCCCTTAAATAAAGATAAGAGGAACATACATATGACAAAATTTTCTTTGGAAAATCGTATAACTTGAAGCACGATTCCATGCGCAGGACCAATAAATGCGGTCCTCAAAACATAAAATAAGGAAAACTGTACGGAGCGCTATAATAGCACAGCATATTATATTGCATGGAAAATTTGAGTCGCGAAGTTTACTTTGCCCGTGGCAGGACAGTAAAACTACAATTATTTTCTTTTTTCATGCGGGCTATTTAATAATCGGTACTAATAAAAGCGAAATACCAATTTGAGAACAGCCTTTGCATTATTTCATTGCAAAATGCTATTAGGGAATTTTTTAAAAAATAACCTTTAAATATAACCATAATCCCAGATAGCAAAGAAGGTTGCGGAAAGGTTGCCACTTCACTTTCCATAGCTGACTGCGAAAGCATTTCGGTGCAAGCCGTTTCGGAAACCATTGCCGCAAGGTTTAGATAGGAAAACTTTTTATGAACTACCTCACCGACAAGGTTTGAACGACAAGTCCGCGAAAGCATTTCCGCGCAAACCGTTTCGGAAACCATTCCCGCAAAATCGACGTAGATAAGCTTTTTATGAACCACCAGTCCCATCGTGTGTAGCCCCTTCCGGTAGAGTGGTTATTGTGTTTGCCTTCCAACTCTAGGAACGTGGGTTCGATCCCCAGCTCGGAGAAGTTTGTAGGAGATCGGCATCGGAGGGGGAAGGGGGTTCTATTTTTTCCGCCAAAGGAGGGCTCTTAAAAACCTTTTGAAATGGCATGAAACAAGCTTGAGGAAAGCCTGAAACAAGCTTGTAATAAAAGCTTGGGGAAATCTTACTGAAAACCTTACAGAAAACCTTGTTTCTTGTTGACTAGCGAACCTTTCCGCTACCTTGCCGAAAGGTTCAACCCTTGTCATGGAAACCTTTGTGAGAATCCTTTACCCTTGCCGACGAAAAGGTTTCCAAAACCTTTTAGACAAGTTTTCTTTGCTATCTGGGATATGGCGTAGAAATTGAGCCAGACGGAGAATTCTCAATATAGATATGTGATAAATCAATATAAATATTTGACCAATCGTGTTTTGTTTCTCCTAGTATTGTAAGTTCGGGTGGTTTATTTAAAAGTAACTTGAAATAATGATTTTGTGAAATTACCTTGATTGATGCAATTTCGAATCATTAAAGCATATTTGTCTTTGTATGCCCTGAAACTATACATTTTTTTGTTATTAAAGGATCATATTACCACTAACTCTACATGAAGACATAACGTGATACTCGCGAGATCACTGAATTTCGAAAACCACAAAGAAGAATGAGAAAGAAAGAAAAAAAACCATTCTAGAAAGCATTCTAAAAATTATAATAAAGAATTTTGAACTTACAATAATACATATAATTTTCTTGAATAAATTATTATAACTCAAAGAAAGCATATAAAGGAAACGAAAACTGATTTTAAAAAGTAATTATAAACTATAGGTATATGTAATTTAAAACTTAATTAATCATATAGAAATTGATTCTATGCAATAATCTATCGAGCGTATGATTTACCACAAACAAAAATAAACGCAAATTAGTCTCAAATTTTTTTAGGGTAAAGCGGCATTCTCGCGAATATCAAATACAGTAAAACTTCGATTAACCGTCATTCGTTTAACCGGCAGTTTCTCTTATCCGCCATCGTCTATGTAAAGGTGAATTAGGTTTTTGAATGTAGGTTAAAGTAATTAATTAATTATTTAATTTTAAGAAAAGCACACTACAGTGAAAACTCCATTTACAGAGTGATATAAACAACAAACACACAAAGAACAAAAGCCACAACGAGTAAATAAAAAAAGGCGCTAGAAAATAAAAGTTGAACACAAAGTATACACGAAATCATAAAAATTTTGAAAACATATATACAATTAAAAACGAAAACACATAATCACAAAAACATTAAAACACACTATGATTCTAAAATCCGTATTTTTTAAAAAAATTAAAAGACCATTTCCAAAAGTCAAGGGTTTAAAAGTCAAAACAGGCAAGCACCGAATCCTCTAAAAACACACCAGGAGTTTAAAAGTTTAAAGGCGTAAATACACACTTAAGATAAAAATAAATTGCAACAGGGCGCTAAAAACAGAGTACAAACATTAAAACCTATAAAAAACATTTTAAAAAAATGGTCGATTACATAAGAATACGGAAAATCAAAACGCATAAAAATCTAAAAGGGCAAAATAAAACACGTTACGTATTTAAAAGCTGCAAACATTTCGATTTAAAAGCACCAAGAGACATATTAAATTTTACATATTACATTTGTTGTGACTAGAATTTCGAAAAAGAATTCCTTCGAAATTTTAACTTTTGACTCACGTTTGACAAACTGAGAATTTCATGGTTATTGAATTATAATAAAAATGTTAAACGACGAAAAATACTTCACAAGGAATGTTGTTTACCAAGAGGTTTTTTGAATAAAGAAATATGTTAATAAAAAAAATATTTCCTGTCATAAAACATGTGTTTATTTTATTTGATTTCAATCAATGTTAAACATTTCTCTCGCATATATAACTATTTAAAGAGGTCAAATTTGACATGAAATCTCTGGGGTGATTTTCTAGTATTTCAATAATCACTTCAATCTGAAACATATGCAGTCAAGAAATAAAGCAGATGTTACAATTCGTGGGAATGACATGTCAATAAATTACTTTTCATAGTATTAAGTAATTTATATTTTAATATACGTTAGTTATCGGAAATTATATTTTTGTGATAAACCGAAATAAATATATTTCATTTTAAATAAGATAAAGCACATGAATTTAAAAAATATCTATTTATTTTAATAATAATTATAAAATGTACTCAGATATATGGTCTTAAAAAGATGTGTTCTATTTGTAAGCAAATGAATCTTTATCAAAACAAAGTAGTGAATAAAAAGACTTGATTACATTTTTAGATTTAATAATTCATTTTCATAATGATTAAAATAATAAAGAAAGAGTAATTGCATATTACGCTTGAAGAAATGACACGCATTTACGCATTATTGCTGTTACAAAATTACTGCCATTTTTTCAGATGAAACTAATATTAATGAATCTTTATTAATTACTGAAAAATATTTATTCATTATCTTAATACTTATTAAATGCTTATTAAAAATGACTTAGAAAAAATTACTACAAAAACTCGCTAATCGTTTTAATCTTTATTAATTAGTTATCAAAACTTGCATTTTGAATAAACTGCAGTGTAGAACAATGTACATTTTTTATATAACTACAATGAATTTTTTACTAACTTACTTCTTCTCTTAATTTAATGCGAATGATATATACTATTTACTGAATTTATCGTGGAAGCAAAACAAAAACAAAACTAAATAAATTATCCTGAAAAAAAGTATTAATCTCGACGCTTCTTTTTGGACGAAACTCGAAAAAAATTTTCAACTTAGGAAGCAAAGACGTGAAGTGATTTTTGTATTTACTCTTTAAAGATCTCTTCGCAATAAGAGACACGGGCAAAAAACAAAAGGGAAAATGACAGGTTGTCCGAGTTGACATTAACGACCATTTTCTATCAGCCAACCACAGGGTCGACTATTTGCGACAGGACGTTAAGAGATTTTAGTTTTCAGAGACATTAAGGAAACCATTATGACGGTCGTTAAGTGTTTACGATAACACGCTTTTGGATATAATGCTCCTGAAGATAAAACAGTTAATCAAATTAAGGTAACACTGTCTTCTTATTTGGAAACATTAAGATCTTGCGATAAAAAGTAATTTCTGCTACATGAAGAGCTTACAGAGGATACATATCAAGCTACCCTTTTCAGAAACAATTGCGGAAGTAATATCTTCACATTGTGCGAGTTTTCATATGACATTTGTCTTCTGATGGGGTTAATGAAATATTTTTTACCATTATTTTCAAAGATACTAGTCACCTTCGGCTATTAGCGATTCGCCCCATCAATATTAGCAACCCGCAGTGATATTTACTAATAAATCAGAAAAATAGTTAAAAGAAGGAAAGCTAGCGAACACTAAAACGAAATTTCTAAATCGTAAAACAAGTAGCTTAACAGGTTTGAAAGCAAATATATTACCTCAATCTAAAACATATAAATTCATAAAGTGGCGAAGCATATTGTTTGGTTTGTTTGTCTTTTTGGCGCAAGAGCCTCGAAATAATTAGGAGAAATTGGTGCAGTTGTTGAGTTGGGGGATACTGCATTAGTTTTATTTTGCGATATATCTCGGAAATGGAGGATGCTGGGGAGGGAGGGGTAAGAGACCATTGATGTCTATCTAGGAGCCATAAACTTTCGTATTAAATTAAATGTGGCAAAATCGGCACAAAGGTTGGAGCTGGGGTGATTCTTTCAAAGTTTTTCATCATAGAGAATGTATAGTGAAACAGAGAGATTTCTCTCAAAAATACATGGTAGGGAAGGACAGGCGACAATTATTGATGACGTAGAGGTCATGAGCTTTCATATGAAATAAAAATTGGCACAATTGGTTTAGTGGTTGGGGTTGGAGGATTCACTCATTTGTGTTGCCTATTATTTTAAATACAAAGATATCTAGCATCACCACAGTAACTGACTTAACCAAGATTAGATTTTGTAAACCAGTTTGGGAGATAATGTATATGAGAAATTAAAGAGGATTTTTTGTCGTAAAATCTCTTCAATATCTCACATGCAATACTTATATTACAGTAAGTACTACGTTTCTAAAGTTATTCAAACTCGAGATTTTGATGAATTTCAACCCTCGAGTCAGAAAATGTTTTTATTGAGTAAGTTATACCTGTCCTTATGGAATTCAACAACATTACCCCTAAAGCGAAGGAGCTAGATCGATAGGATTTGACATGAGATTGTTAAAGAGCAGTACGAAATTTTAGACAGAATTCTGCAAAGACACAAGGTGCTTTACCCAGTGGCGTAGCTGAAACTTTTGCCGCCCGGGACTGAACTTGTAAAATGCCGCCCTCCCTTTACAAGTTAGTTAGGGCCCATAAACCTCAAAATAAAAAAATTCCAAGGAAAAAAACATTTCTTTAGTATCCTATTTTGTCGTTTGACGCCTCCATCTCTGAATCTATGCGTGAAAATCGCGCGTCTCCTTCTTTTAAATATCAGCAGTGTACCAACAGAAGGAGAAAAAAATATGAATTAATTACAATATTTTTCTCTTTTTTACATTATATTTCTCATTTTGTCGCCCCTTTCAAAGTGACACCCTGGGAGGACCCCCACTACGCCACTGACTTTACTTAAGCATAAAATCTATTATTTTCACAGTGCAATGACACTACACAAAAATGCATTTTATCTACAAATATATTTTAAATATGCGTTGCTATTCGCTTTAAACAAATATGTATTGTAAATTATTGCATTTATTTATTTATGCTTTGCCTTTTCGTTTGGTGAAAATAATAAATAAATTTGTTGAAAGTTGTTGCGGCTAAAACTAAACAAAAATTCAAAAAAAATTCAGAAATCGAGGGAAAAGAGTACAACAATCAACCTCGCAACGCCGAATGCACTGTATCTACATATATTTTTTTTAAAATGAGCGTTGCTATTCGCGTTAAATTAATATGCATCATGAATTATTGCATTTATTTATTTGTTTGTTGCTTTTTTGTGTGATGAAAATAATAAATATATTTGCTAAAAGTTAATTGTGTTAAAATTAAACACTAATTGTTAAAAAAATTAAGAAATCGAGAGAAAATAGCACGACAATTAACCTTAATATATATACCGAATAGGTATACAAGTAGAAAATTGTTATTATTAGCTACTTAGTTAAATATAAACTTACACCACGTTTAAAAGGTTAGTAAGTAGCCATCGCCCATCGCAGCCGTGCAAACAAGGAAGAGACTCCCGTAGCTTCTTACGGTCACCAATCTACCGCATGACCGTTCTTCTTGATTTCAACAATCTCTCCATCAACCATCTTTCTGGATTCAAACATTACACTCGGTTTCTTCAAACGGAGAAACACCCACGCATCACGTGATTAGAACGGAGAGCGCGTGATCGTTATCTTTCGGTATCTTTCCGCTGACACAACAATTATGCAAATGAGCTTGCTCGGAAAGTGAAAAAATATTATTAGGAAGGAATTAAACTTATGCTTTTGAGCTAGACGGGAAAAATACAATTCCTACATACATATTTTTAATATTGTTTAGCAATGATATTTTTTATTACTTTCATAAAAGAGTCTGAAGTTTTTAACCGATTATATGAAGGGATGCATCAGTATTCTCCTGGTCGACGTAATTTCAAAATGGTGGAAAACATTTTAATTTGTTAATCATCTAAACCTTTCTTATTAGGGGCCCCGGTGACGTAGTGATAAGGTCTCGGATTCGGAGCCCGGGGGGTGTGGTCCACTGAAGATCCGCCATGTATGTGGGCCTGTTGCACGTTAAATTTGACTAGTGGGTCAAACATTCTCCCACTGGTGTGGTGCGAAAGTATGCAGAGGGCTGACGGCTCGAGTGTCGTCCGCGTCATCTGACTGCTGCTCCAAATTGAAAGGTCCGTCCATAATAGTCCTCGGTGCTTTTCAAAACGGGACGTTAACCCTCTGACTGCTTATACCGCGATTTCCGCGGGTTGGAAGTAAGTCTATTTAATGCTGCATCCTGATATTTTCGCAAGTTATTGTGTTAACTATTACAGCGTTGGATCGTATTACACTAATAAAGCTTTGCACATAAATAAAATACGCTTTGTTCAACCGTATTTGCACATGTTTACGAGCATTGCATCTAATTAGGAATTTTTAAAAAATCGCCAGTTAGAGGGGTTAATATTATATTGCTATTATTACTATTTCCTTATAAGAGCATATTTTTTTGCTTATTAACCCACCAGCACACGCATGGGGTCTTTTTGACCCCATCCTTACTCTTTTGTTAAAAATTCTAGGAATTTCTAAACATTTGCGCCTGTTACTTTCTGTATCTTCATAGAGGAGTTAGAAGAAGGAGATAAGAAGGTTAAAATCGGTGAAACAAGGCTTTTCGCTTTTACTGGGGGTGTTGGGGTCGAATTGATCCGTGCGTGTGCTAGCGTTTCAGATTAATTTAATTATGACAGCGTACGAACGTGCGCAGCGGAGAAGGAAACAGAAAAGGAGGAGAAAAGGATATAAGTTTAACTTTCCTTTTTCAATTCCTACTATTAGTTCACTCTCTCCCTATATATATTTATTTATATATCTCGTTCAAATTTTCAATCGTTAATAAAATACTTTTTATTCATCCACTCAAGTTCAAATACATTTTTTTAAACTTGTAGTGGATGACACTTGATGTTAATACAGTTTTTTCAAATATTAATTCGCTAATTAAATTTAATTAATTAATTCTAGTTTTATATGGGAGAAAGCATATGTCGCCTTGAGTCGTTTGGTTCGAATTTTTCTTAATAGATGGAGCTAGGTTTGCCAGCTTCTAGACCTAATTTTCTTTGTTTTCTGGTATGTTCACGAAGGTGTCATTTTTTCATGTATTTTTGTCAGTGACGAAGCGTGTAGATCGCTGACCTAATTAGGAATTGACTTAATTGTTTTTTATTTTACTTGTTCTTATTAAAATCGCATTTGTGTCTTAAATACAAATTGTACGGAAATATAATCTTAAATAAATGTACGAAATAATATTCTTACACTTTGACCATATTTTATTTTTGCAGAAATCGACAATAAACTAAGAAGTAAGTGTCTAACAATTTGGGGTCAAAATGACCCCGCGCGAGTGCTAATGTTCCAAAAATGGGTGAGTATGCTGGAGGGTGTTTTGTGAAACTAATAAGGAATAAGTTACATTCCAAATCTACCCTAATTTTATCTTAAGCACCAATAAGTAACATTTAAATGATATTCCAATTTTGTATAACTATATAAATTACTGTTTACTTTTTATTAAAAATCTGGATAAACATTTTTTTACTGTAAACTTTTTAAACCATATCAAAATAAGTTAGAAACGTAAAGCAAGGCCATCGACGGACCTTTACGTTATTCAAGTCAATGTTAAATTTTGTTTGGACATGCGGAAACTTAAAAGAAGTGAAATTCTTTTCTTATCTTTAAAGAATCATGTTTCACAGTCTGCGACCTTTTATTTTCAGTTAAAATTTGACAACTCTTTTTATTACTATCAAATTTATTTGCAGATGAAACTAGAGAAAAATCATATATTTGTAGAAATTTGGGAACAGCGATGTTTTTTTTTTATTTTTTTATTTTCAGAATAAGTTTTATTTCACATAAAATACGTATCTGTTACCCAAGCTTCAACATCAAGAAATGTATCGGAAAAATTGATCTAAAATTGTTATTCTGTAAACGTCAGACATTATATAAGAAATATAAAATAACTAACGAGCAAATATATCAGATAAGAAAATATTTCATGAAGGCAGAAATGATATTTATTCTTATGTAAATAAATGTCTAATATTAGATTAATTAAGATTAAAAGAAATTAAAAACTGTACCTTATTAGATTTATACAGACGCGTTCTGCTATATACAGTATGGAGTATAATTTTAATTAAAAGCAATTATAGTAATTACATTAGTTATATTTATTACTATTTATTATTTTTGTTATCTATTATTATTTGGAATGAAGTCAGAACTTAGAGCCAATTTTAACAATTTTGCAATAAGCACAGAAAGTCGAGATGTGAAACATATAAGAAATAGCAAATATAGATTCATATAACAAATATTCCTTTGTATTATTTATAAGTATTTCATTTTGTGCTGAAATTAGAAACTTCAACATCTGGAGCCTTACTTCACTGCTATTTCTCAGGCCAAGTTGTGCCAGTGATATTTAACATAACTAGCCTTCCTCTCAGGCCGATATTCAACGATGTTTTTTAATTTCAATAAAATTACGTAACTATTCAAAATCATTTTTGGTACGGATTTTGTATATGAAATAATTGTCAATTAATTAATTATTATTATTTACCATTACATATTATTCTTTATTAATTTAAAAATTATTTGCAAATAATGCAGACATTCTATGAAGAGAGGATTGGAAGGACATTGGAATAGATGATGCGCATGCGCATTACTTTACGACAAGAGACGAGTTGGCTTGAAAAGGCAGCGAATACTCTGTATGTTCTCCCAATGCTCGTTCACTCTGACAATGATTCAGCTCTAAGAGGATAACTAGCATTCAAAGACACAGAGAAGGAGAATCAGAGGTCTCTCAGCGCCCCCACTCGCCAACAAAGAGAACTAGCCACTTCGATACCCGCGCGCCGTTTCAAACGGAACACCAAGGTGTGCGCCGCCATGTTTGTTGTGTTCGATGTCGATCTTCATCAGAACAGCTAAGCTTAATACATGTTTCCTAACTTATATCAAAGTAGATTTAAGTTAATCAAAAATTTCTAGCATTTAGTTTCACTTTTATACATAAAATAACGAAGTTTAGTTTCTTTTTCAAGCTGACGTATTCTGGTTAATTCCTTTGTTGGCAACAGATGGCGTACTGTCTATGTAAAGTGCAATGTTAAAAAAGTTGCCATGAGGGTCTATGGGAGTGCGACCTCTGATTCTTCTTCTTACATGTAAACAAAAATGAGCCAACACTGTCTTCAGACCGATAAACTGACATTTTTATGGTAGACTTCTCAATAGAAGAAATAAATAAAAGTTGCACAATTTGTAGAGTGCTGTACATACAGGGTGTCCAACAAAGGACTCCCTCGTTTTAAAATTAAATAACTCGGCAACGGAGATCGATAGAAGAACGAAACCAGTGATATGCTTAGTCTGAAAGCCGTAAAAATCTGATGCAAAAGTTTCAAAATTAGTTATAAATGTTGCCGACAGGTGGCGCTGTACGTTGTAATCACAGTTCAGATTTCGAGAAGAAAGCTATAAACTGTCATTTCCAAGTAATCGTTGCAATCACATCACAATCGATTCAAATTAGGCATTTTTCGTGCTTGCCAAGGACAGTTTATAGCTTTCTTCTCGAAATCTGAACTGTGATTACAACGTACAGCGCCACCTGTCGGCAACATTTATAACTAATTTTGAAACTTTTGCATCAGATTTTTACGGCTTTCAGACTAAGCATATCACTGGTTTCGTTCTTCTATCGATCTCCGTTGCCGAGTTATTTAATTTTAAAATGAGGGAGTCCTTTGTTGGACACCCTGTATGTATATTTTAGTAAAGAATCCTTATTAATACACAATAAAATAACGTAGGTGATGAAAATAGCGAAAGACACAAAAGATTTGGACATGGACATTGCCTAGCCATCTTTATATTATTTTAAATAGAAATTTAAATCATATCATCCCACTCATTTATTCACTTTTAATTTTGTATCTTTTCGCTAAGTATTTAGAGTAATAGAAATGATTCTAATAAAATTGGGCAGCAATACGAATGTTTTGTATCGAACAGGAAAATCAAAATCTCTTGCTTTGAGCCAGGACAAAATCATTTGTCCTTGGAAAAATTCTGATTTAAAAGTGGTAATGTTGATACTAATCTGCGAATACACCTTAAATATATATCCAGAATTTAACTTAGTTTATAGCAAAACTGCAACTCACAAGGCTAAAATGATTTACAATCAAATTCGACATAGTAACATACATTCTTCAATGAAGTTAAAGGTAATCTGAGAAGTCAGTTTAACCGTCAACTAAACCTCGAATTTACTAAATATCCTGATTTATTTCGTACATACAATTCACCTTCGATGAAACTATTCAAATAAATAGTTGAGGACATTACATTGGGAACATGATCTATCCATTTCCAAATGAGATTAAAATTTTAGCGAATATAAAGTATTAATATTGCAACAATGCATGTAGTGAAGTGCATGAAATCCAGATGACCGAACGCTAGAGTATGGTGCGCGATGTGACCCGTGAGCTTCAGTTCTGAAATGCAGTGATCCATGACGCTTTCATAATCGAATCCTGGCGATCTAATGAAATAATTTAAGTAAACTACATCAGCCGCCATCGAATATACTCACCTGACATCACCGATAATCCGGTTTAAATATAGAAGAAAAGCTTATTGTTGTTCTATCGATAGTTTTATTTCTTCCGAAATTGTAATGCAAAAAAGAAGAAAAAAATCATCAAAAATGTAATTTTGGATTCACAAACTAGTTTCCGTTGAAAATTTATAGAATAATCTGCTTTCCTTTTATTGCTAATTGACCAATGATTATTTTTTAATATGAAAAATATATAGTAAGATATGAAACGCTTACAAATTCTTTAAAAGCAAAACAAAAAATCTATTCTATTTTACAGGCCGGCCAGCTTAAACAAGGGTGACAAAAGTCTGTGGGAAGAAAACATTTATATAATTTTACCTTTAAAAAAGTATGGCGTAGTATTTTTTCTGTGCAAGCTATTATTACAGTAGACCCTCTCTTAACCGGACTTCGTTTAAGCGGATCTCCGCTTTATTACACTTTCTACAAAATTTTGCGTTTTTAGTTCTATATAATGTCAATATGTGGCGCCTGTAGCGAAAACTACTTTCAAAAAATTTCCGATCTTAAGTTAACCACAAATATTCCCATCAAGCGCGGAAGCCAACATGAAGACAGTTCACTATTCAGAATCCCCTTTGCAGTAAAACACAAATCCAATCATTTTCCGTTCCTATCGCAGTTAACTACGCTTCCCTGTGAATATTTTTTTCGAACGATTATTGCAACTTCCTATCGTTATACAAGAGCTGTAATCATTCGAGAACGCATATCATAACCAAAATGATGACTCACAGCATCACAGGAACTAAAAACGAAACTGCGATAGGGGGGACCGTGACGTGACCATCGGCCGTGACCCCAAAAAGAACGATCTTCTTTCTAAGCACCAAAATGGGCTTCCATGGTGCCATCTGTTGATAGAAGATAGAAAACGAACGAAAAACTAAAACTTAGGAAAAGTATATTAAAAGGGAATGAATTTTTTTAAAATTTTGAAACACTTTATGCACATTTATTTACCAATGATTGAATCACACCTTTCTGACAGTAGTATTTATCACTGGTATTTGTGATTTTTTGGTATTGCATAGGAAATAAGAGTTCATCAAATATTCGTCATCCCTACCCGGAATATCAATATGACAGTTGGGGAGGGAGTGGAATGCGGCTCAGTAACACGATAGGCACTTTTTGACCTTGACAATGAAGAGCACTTGTGTCCCTTACCAAACGATTGTGGTGATTGGTCAAACGATCCCAATACAGTTGCAAGGGTTGGAAAGAAAAGTGATTTTGGATAAACGACGAAATCATTTAAATCATTGTTTGTTCTCGGTTGTACTAGACGTTTTAAGAGTTGAAAATTTGTTCAAAATGGCGAATTGTGAGAAAAGAAAGCTTGTAGTGGTGTCCATGGAGTTGCGATGAGATGACGATGATGATGGCGACGACATCGTTGAAAATGCCACATCCCTTCTATCTCATACGGACGGAATGAAAACTTTAGAAGCGGCATGATGCTATGTGGAGCAGCAGTCATCAGCTTCCCCCATTGACGTGATGCTGATAAAAAATGGCGAAACCATGCGACAAGATGTCGAACTTGTAGGCTTCAACAAAAAAAGTTTACCCATTTTTTAATGGTATGTAACTTATAAGACTTTAATAGATTGAATAAAATGATGCAATATTTTAATTGTGTATTTACGTATAAGACAAATACATCCGAACATTAATTTGCTTCACTTCTCCGGTTGAACCGGATTTTCGCTTAACCGGCTTACCCTCGGTCCCATTTAAGCTGGTTAAGAGGGAGTCTACTGTAATTTAATGTAGCTACTATTATTAATTTCCAAGTTTCCAATTACAGTAAAGCACCGTTTATACGTATTTCAAGGAACTGACGTAATACAACGTATCATCGAAATTTTAATAAACAACTTTGATTAGGGCGCATTCAGTGCTGCTAATGCAAATCTATTTAACGGTATTAATTATAAAGTTTTTATAAGATAGTACTAGTATAATACACGTAGTGTGGAAATCAATAATTAAATTTTAAAATTAAACATCTATCATAAAAATGAGAAAAATCATACCCAGATAGCACATAAGTTTGAAGCAAGTTTGATTTTGACTTGATATTACCTTGTCATCGCAAATTTGGCGCGTCAAGCTTGAAGCGAACTTGTAGCAAGTTCGCCGTGACAACTAGCGCCACATCCTTGCAATGCAAATTTGCTGAAAGTTTGCAAAACAAGCCTGATGCAAAGATAGCACAAAGATATAATTATCTTTGTCTCTGTTTTAAAAAAACATCCGATTTTTAATAGCATCTCCTCGACCGTCCTTCGTTTTATCAATTCAATAAATCAATGATAATTTGTAAAAAAACTAACTTTTTATGAAAAAAATTTTGAAACATTTTCCATCTTTTTACTAAATATAACACTCGCACTTTAAAGAAACTTTATCGCTTTTTCCTTAATGTTGAAATTTTAACGTTTATAAACAAAATTAAACCGAAAACACAGTCAATGTTTGTTGAAAAATAATAACTTATACATTTTGTCCCATTTTAAAGTAATTACTTTTGAACTCTAATTTAATAATTCATTCTACTAGCAAAACGTAGTTATTAGCGAAAATCGCTCTCTCTTTAACTTCAAATCATATTCTCAACTCAAAAAATTGATGAAATCAAGAAAATAGTTTAAAATAAATCGTATACGAATCGAATCGAACGATGTATTAGCGAAATCTATCTTCTCCTCTCAGAGTTTAACTGGCCGAATGGTTAGCGCGTCTGCTTCGGAACCGGTAGACCGCGAGTTCTATCTCGGGTTGTGTTCGTACTTTTTTTTGCTATAATTTGCAATGGGTTTGCAATGCAAGATTGCTGCAAGTTCGTCCCATGGTGACTTCGAAGCTTGCGTTAACTTGCTGCAAACTTGTTTCACACTTGCACTCTTGTCGTGTCAAACTTGCTGCAAGCTTGCAGATTTGCAGTGCAAGTTTGCTGCAAACTAAAATTGCTATCTGGGTACCTTTTTGCATATCTTGAGCACTAATCATACATGCATATCTTATGGACGAGTTTTCTGGTTTGTTAATTTGCATGCAAGTAGGACTTACGAGTGTAACTTCCGTTTCCGGTGATAATGTTAAGTCAACGGGAATCTTCAAAATTTTTAAAACTCTGTTTGAGGATATTAATTAATGTTTAAAGTGGAGCTTTTTAGTGTTATGCCTTAAGAATACTTTGAAAATATTGAATTTAATATTTCTATTATTGTAACGCTCAATGTTTACTTAAAATAAGAGCCTAATTCAGTGGAAAGGTTGCCAAAATTATTTTTTATCGCTCTTTTTTCATCGACATCTAAGATTTGTTTGGCGGTTAAATTTATAACCAAACGATTTGGATAATCACTGACGGTTAAATTCTAAACCAAACGATTTAGCGAATTACAAGAGTTCCATTTCGAATTTTAATGCTTTAAGAACTTTTTTAGCCGATTTAAAAATAAAGGATTACACAAACTCAAAGAACACGGAATTCGACGTTTTGTTTACTGAAGAAAGAACCGATTCGAACTTGGCGCTTGATACAGGTGCCAAATAGATTTGGCGATTGCTTAAAACGGAAGGTTACCGGAAAGCGGTCTATGAATCCAAAATAAATAAACCAGGAAACTCTTCCTTACTTCTCAAACAGCTTCATCATCATCGTCCATACGATTTACGCGCTTGCAGGTAAGCGTTTAATTTAAAAAATCTTTAAGTGTTGTCTGATTCGCTGATTGTCTGTGAGTATTAAGAACACCATTATGAATCGAATTATGTTCACTGAATGTGTTGGGTTGAGGCGAGCGAACTATTTTTCTTGCGCGCATGAATTATCTGTGTGAATTAGCGCCTGCCTTTTTTCCCTAGCGCATTCTTTCTTCGAGTCGTAACGATGATACTTACTTGCTGAGTGCGTAGTTGTTGTAATGCTGTCTTCTATATGTCCTTCTATGCGTCAATAAATATTTTGTCCTAAAGTTGGGTGATTCTTGTAGGAGGAACAACAAAATATTTTTTCACGATTCTTTTGAGGAGAGAAATAAGTTCAAGGTTTTTCATTGGAGTCCATAGCGTCTGTAAAGAAAGATGGAATAACTTCTTCATCGTCGCTTCAATTAGCACCAGACAAGTTGTCTTCTATTAATTCATCAACAGTGAATAATTTTGATGTCATGATATCTTTAACACAGTTCACATACCAGAAGGGAGGAAATTTTCACTTTTTAGAAATGGAGGAAACGACGTATAACCGAAGCTTTGCTTCTATAAACGAAGCTCTTTATCATCACAATGAATACCAATGAATCGGGAATGTGATGAAACGGCGTATAAATGAGACAATTTGTCTTCTATCGACTCATCAATTGTGAATAATTTCGAAGTCGTGATATCTCTATCATAGTTCACAGAATAGAAAGCAGTAAATTTTCACATTTTAGGGAGGGGAAAAACGGCGTCTTTGCATCATATAAACTAAGTACTGTATCATTACAATGAATACGAATGGATCGCGAGTGTGACGAAACGATGTATAAATGTGAAACACATAAACGGTGCTTCACTGAATTTTCTATAGTAAAAAAGATACAAAATTGTCCTATTTAAACTTTACCAGTTCTTCGAGCTACTTTCTTTAATAGACTGTGTCGCGACTCCTCTTCCAACGAGTGACGTAACTGGACGCTTGAACTTTTCCACCAATCCAGAGCAGGCATCTTCAGCCAGGATTCTTTGAATATTAGTCGAGAATTGGTGGGAAAATAATCCAAAGACAAATAATATGTGTTAATGGACATTCGAACTTTCTTGTATGTGAAATTTTGTATATAATCAATCTTTTCTTAATGAGTGTATTTTTAAAGAACCTCTATCATCATGCAAATAACCATTGCTTTCTTATAGTTGAGTGGCAACAGTTTGTTTACTCTTGTGCGGGGAGAATGTAAATAGCGAGAGGGGATTTCTCCACCATCAATAAAAGACGTGTTCGTTTCAGTGGCTTTCTCTTCCTTTGCATTAGATATGGATTCAATAACTATATTTCAGAAAGTGGATCCCCAGCTGCGCCTAAAGCATTGTGACAGACTGAATAGGACAGTATTAAATGAGGAGAAGGTATTTGAAAACATAAACAATCGGTTCTATTTATACCAGGTATATAACCTCAATTTTTTTTAATGTTTGTTGATTGAATTTAAATCTTATCACAATGCTATTTTTATCCTCCGAACTTTTTTATAAATAATCTTCTATATATTTAAAACAATTGGCTAAATCAAAAAACCGAGTCGTCCAGTCCCCACCACTGTACCTATTGCGCTAATTTACATTTTATATGAAAGCTCATGTCGCCTAGAAACGTCATCAACGATCGCCTGCCTCTCCGTACCGCCCTTCATTTCCGAAAGATATCTCAAAATAAACATCAAAATAATACCCTCAACCTCAACAACTGGACAGATTTCGCCACTTTACGACTATAGTTACGGTTGATAAATATTGTGGGTGAACAGTTTGTGACCGAGGGTGGCTAATACTTACTTAAAACTTGATGTATGGTTAGAATTTAACTATCTCGAATCAAAACAATCTAAATAATATACCAAGGATTATAAGAACTTAAAATCTTGGTAGTCGAACAAAAAGTCCAAAACAGGAAAAAAAAAGTAGATTATAGTCGTAAGTTTAAATATAATTCAATCACTATAGCAAAAAAATTTAATCGCAGCTTTTATGTATATCGATTACAAATTGCAGGTGTTAGAAGAATGCAGCCTAATATTAACAAGATTATCGTCTCATAAAACATTTCTATAAATTACGATGAATAACTATCGCTTTTGAAATTTATCATTAATAATGCTACAGTTTCTTAAAAGTTTTGCACATTTCGGGCAGCGGTAAAACTTTTCACAGAAAACGTGGCAACGCAAATCTTTTCCACTGAAATTAGGCCACGATGAACAAAAGTTTAAAAAGCACTAACATGAAACAAATGCACTTTTAGAATGGAATTTCCCAATGTGTCAATGCAAAGACACATTTCCTGAATCGAGCATTCGAAAGGAAGGAGAACATTGCGCTCCATTTTTGGCTCATTCACTGCATTCATAAATTTGTATCCATCAAAGAGCGTGAAGACTAA